>PVIW01005002.1:0-116765 GCA_004026585.1 Noctilio leporinus | reverse complement strand
TGGATGTTCCTTCCCCCTTTGTCAAATATGAGTTGACCATAGAGTCCTGGGTTAATTTCTGGGCTCTCTATTCTGTTCCATTGATCTATATGTCTATTCTTATGCCAGTACCATGCTGTTTTGATGACAGTAGCCTTGTAGTATTGTTTGAAGTCCGGTATTGTGATTCTTCCTACCTTGTTCTTCTTTCTCAAGATTGCTGTGGCTATTCGTGGGTGTTTTTGGCTCCATATAAATTTTTGAAGTATTTTTTTCTGTGAAGTCTGTCATTGGTATTTTTATTGGGATTGCATTGAAGCTGTAGATTGCTTCGGGTAGTTTGGACATTTTAATGATGTTAATTCTTCCCATCCATGAACATGGTATATGCTTCCATTTATTTGTATCTCCCTTGATTTCTTTCTTCAGTGTTCTGTAGTTTACTGAATACAGGTCTTTTACCTCCTTAGTTAAGTTGATTCCTAGGTACTTTATTTTTCTTTTTGCTATGGTAAATGGGATTTGTTTTCTTGCTTCTATTCTTGATGTTTCATTATTGGTATACAAAAATGCTTTTGATTTCTGGATATTGACTTTATATCCAGCTATTTTGCCAAATTTGCTTATTAGGGTGAGTAAGTTTTTGGTGGAGTTTATTGGGTTTTGTATATACACTATTATATCATCTGCAAATAATGACAGTTTGACTTCCTCCTTTCCAATTTGGATACCTTTGATTCCTTTTTCTTCTCTGATGGCTGTAGCTAGAACTTCCAAGACAATCCCACTTGATCATGGTGTATGATCTTTGTAATGTACTGCTGAATCTGGTTGGCCAATATATTGTTGAGAATCTTAGCATCTATGTTCATCAGAGATATTGGCCTGTAGCTTTCTTTCTTAGCAGTGCCTTGCCCTGGTTTTGGGATTAGAATAATATTGGCCTCATAGAAAGAGTTTGGGGGTCTTCCCTCTTTCTGTATTCTTTTGTATAAGTTGAGAAATATAGGAATTAGTTCTTCTTTAAATGTTTGGTATAATTCACCTGTGTATCCATCTGGTCCAGGGCTTTTGTGTTGGGAGATTTTGGATTACTTCTTGAATTTCACTAGTTATTGGCCTATTCAAGCTTTCTGCTCCTTCTGGGTTCAGTTTTGGTAGATTATACATTTCCAGAAATGTGTCCATTTCATCCAGGTTGTCATATTTATTGTCATATATTTGTTTGTAGTAATTTCTTACAATCTTTTGTATTTCTGAGGTATCAGTTGTGATTTCTTCTCTGTCAGTTCGGCTTCTGTTTATTTGGGTCATCTATCTCTTTTTCTTGATGAGTCTGGATAAAGGCTTATCAATTTTGTTTATTTTTTCAAAGAACAAGCTCCTGGACCTGTTGATTCTTTGAATTATAGTTTGAATTCCTGAGTTATTTAGTTCTGCTCTAATATTGATGATTTCCTTCCTTCTACTTATTCTGGGCTTTGTTTGTTGTTGCTCCTCTAGTTTTTGCAGCTTTATGGTTAGGTTGTTTTTATAAACTTCTTGTGGCCTTCATAGGTAGGCCTAAATTTCCCTCTGAGCACTGCCTTTGCTGTATCCCATAGGTTTTGGGCTGTTTGTGTTCCTTGTTATTTGTTTCCAGGAACTTTTGGATATCACCTTTGATCTCATTGTTAACCCACTCATTACTTAAAAGCATGTTATTAATTCTCCATGAGTTAGAGAATTTTTGTTTTTTTCCCTTGAGATGGGTTTCTAGTTTCAAGCCATTGTGATCTGAGAAGATGCTTTGTGTGATTTCAATTTTCCTGTATTTGTGAAGGCTTGTCTTGTGACCTACCATGTGCTCTATCTTAGAGAATGATCCATGTGCTTTTGAAAAGAACGTGTATTTTGCTTCTTTGGGGTAAAAGACTCTGTATACATCAGTTAGGTCCATTTCCTCTAGAGTGTTGTTCCATGCCACAACATCTTTGGGGATTTTTTGTTTGGAAGATCTGTCCATTGTTGATAGTGGGGTATTAAAATCCCCTACTAGTAGTGTGTTGCTATCTATATCTTTCTTAAAGTCCTCCAAGATTTTTCTTATGTATTTTGGAGCTCCTACGTTGGGTGCATATATGTTTACCAGGGTGATTTCTTCTTGATCCCTTAAGTATTATGAAATGTCCATCTTTGTCCCTTTTTTTCTTCTAACTTTATTTGTTAACTGAGCCCATTGTTTCCTTTCTTTATCCCTTTTTATGGCCTTCATTGTAACATCTCTGTTGTCTGAAATAAGTATTGCTACTCTAGCCTTTTTTTCATGTCCATTTGCTTGATATATATTTTTCCATTCCTTCACTCTTAATCTGTGTTGATCTTTTGTTCTTAGGTGTGTCTCTTGAAGACAGCATATATGTGGGTCATGTTGTCTTATCCATTCAGCTACCCTATGTCTTTTGATTGGTGCATTTAATCCCTTTACATTTAAGGTTATTATTGATTGATACTTATTCATTGCCATTTTCTCCCTTTGTGTCTGTATTCCTCTTTGGCTTTCTCTGTTTCTTCATTTTATTTGTTTACTTATTTTTAGATCAGACCCTTTAGCATTTCTTGCAATGCTGGTTTGGTAGAGATGTATTCTTTTAGTCCTTTTTTTTGCCTGGGAAACTCTTTATGTCTCCTTCCATCTTGAATGAGACCCTTGCTGATTAGGGTATTCTTGGTTGCAGGCCTTTGTTTACCATTACTTGAAATACTTTTTGCCATTCCCTTCTGGCTTGAATTGTTTCTGTTGAATAATCATTTGATAGCCTTATTGGAACCCCCTTATATGTTGTTTGTCGTTTCTCTCTTGATGCTTTTAGGATTCTCTCTTTGTCTTTGAAATTAGCCATTTTAATAATAATGTGCCTTGGAGTTGGTCTGTTTGTGTTCATCTTCATTGGGACCCTCTGTGCTTCCTGAACTGGATTAATGTTGTCACTCATCATGTTAGGGAAATTTTCTGTCATTACTTTTTTGAACAGGTTTTCCATTCCTTGTTTCTCTTCTCCTTCTGGTATCCCTATGATACAGATGTTATGTTTCATGTTGTCCTGCAGCTCTCTTAAACCCTCTTCAATGTTGGTCAGACTTTTTTTATTCTCTTGTGCTGTCTTGGAGTATTTGTCTACATTGTCCTCCAACTCACTGATCCAGTCCTCTGCTTCCTCTAGACTACTGTTGATTCCTTCTAGTGCATTCTTCAATTCAGAAATTGTGTTCTTCCTTTCCTCCTGGCTCTTACTGATAGTTTCTATGTCCTTTTTGATGCTGTTGTAGCACTCAGTAAGTTCCTTGTAACTTATCTGGAGTTGTTTAAAGTTTTCTTTGAGCTGGCTAAGCTCACTGAGCTTCTCTATCATCATTCTTTTGAATTCCTTATTGATATATTGTGTAACTCTGTTTCATTTGGTGGTCCTTTTGGGGATTCTTCCTTTCCTTTTGGTGATGGACTGATTCTTTTACTCCATTTTTTGGTTGTCTGTTGTTGCTTGTTTTTTATTTTTATTTTTTCCTTGGATTAATGTGATTTGCTTCCTTGCCTTAATTAAGCACCCTTCTGTGTTAGGAGATTTGTGGAGTTCAGTGTTGCAGTCTCCTAGTTTTTCTCCACTTGTTGCTCTTGGTGTGGCCTTTATTTGGGCTGTCTGGTTGTATTCTGGATTGATTATGTATGTTGCTCCTTTCCTACCAGTCAAGACACTCCTCCTAACCTTTCTCATACACTGTTTTTGAGCTGCTTCTGTTCTCCTGTAGGTCTCTGCTGCCTCTGGGCTGTGCTCCCCTGAGTCTAGATGCTGACTGCTCCAATTCTTAGGGACCTGCAGACATCTTGTTCTCCCTATACTGTCCTCCAGCTGCTCTGGTACTTGAGAACACCATCAGCACTGTTCTCTACTCTGTCACCATCTTTGATCTATCAATTGAGCCAGTCTTGATAGGGATGTGCATATATTAATACTGTTGTACGAGAGGAAAAAATGATTAAGTTGACTAAAGTATAGGTAGTTTTGAAAGGTGCTGAGGAGTAGCAAAGATAGCAGGGATATGAGAGGGAAAACCAACTTTTCTATTCTATAGAAATGAGGAGAGGGAGAACAAGCAAGCCTCAAGTATGAGTGAACAGTGTAAGCCTATGTTGCCACATCTGCCTCCCTGTTCACCCTTAATGATCCCTGATTGGTCCAGGTGGAGCCAGGACCTGTGGGCTTTCAGCAGAGAAAAGAAATAAGTAAAAATTTTTAAAAAATAAAAAGAAAAAATAAAGAAGGAAAGGGTTTAGGTGTCTGTTCACCCTTTATAGTCTCTGATTGGTCCAGATGGAGGCAGGATCTGCTGGCTTTTAGGAGGGGGAAAATAAAAGAATAAAGAAAGGGTTTAAGTGGCTGGGGAGGGGAGAAATACTTAGATTGAGGACTGGGAGTGGGTTGTAGCCAGAGAATGAGTAGACTTTAAATCAAGAGTAGGGGGAAGGTCTTGGGTATTTAGGTGGATTGAGATAGGGGAGGATTAAAAATATGTGAGATGTGATACACTATTGTTTAAACAGTATTTACTTAAAACACACTAATTGTGAGGCTTGGAAGTAACTTTTGAAAAGGATAGGTTAGGGATTAATAGTTCATGTAGCTCTCGGTGTAACTGAGGTGCTTGAGATTAGCAGCAATTCATTTCCTGAGTCTGCCTCTTTTTCTTGGTCAGGTCTCTACAGTCCATAGTCTAGCTGTGTGGTCTTGGAGTGGCAGGACCTATGATTGTCACAGTCTGTACTGATACTGAGTGTCAGCTCCCAGGTAGGCTGGGCCTCCAGTAACCTAGCTGGGTTTCAGGGCTGCCTGTGTACTGGGGCCCTCTCTTCTCTGCTTCTGTTTGAAGTCCAGTAGGGTGCTTCTGTGATATCTATAGCTGCTCCTCCCCCTCCAGCTCCTGGAGGAGGTTCCTGCCTGAGACAGGCACCTGGCACCCCTGCAGGGGGTCCTGCAACCTCGCTGGCTCCTGTGACAACTGGCCCTGCCCCCTCAGCTCCTGGAGTAGGCAGCCCTTGTCTGCCAGCAGTGCCTGGCTCCTCGGGGCGGGTGAGGGCCAACCCTCCAGGCAGTACAGCTCTTTGAGGAGTCCTTCACGCCACCTCTGTGATGCGTACCGGGCTCCCGGGAGTGTCCACAGTGTTGCCTTTGTTGCCTGCAATGAGCGGGTCAGTTGCCCCAGCTGCAAGTTCCTGGCTTGTGTAGTTTGGAGTTTCTGTGGGAGCCTGCGGGCAGGTGTAGGTGTGCGGGGCTGGGCCCACCCACTTTCAGGGGCTTCAAGCCGCTGTTTCCCCTGTGGCCCAACAGCACCGTTTTCGGCCCTCTTGCTGCTCCAGCTGGTGTACTTCCTCATTCCCCCACTCCTGCTCCCCGCAGGTCTCTTCTCCTCCACCTCTGGCCCAGTGAGGATCTTTCTTTCTCTGTCACCAGAGCGAGGCTTTCACACATTCCCTCCTCTGCAGGAGTTCAATTCCTCATTTTCTCTAATGTTTGCCCTCACTTCACTGCCTAGATTTCTAGTCACCAGGGAGCCTGCAGCTGGCTTCAGTTAAAGACGCCCTTCTGGGTAGAGCCGCCACTGCCCAGAGCTGACCTTGGCCCACCAGCCAGTTTGGAACTGTCTCACCTGCTCTCCTGTAGGTCTCTGTAGCCTCTGGGCTGTGGTCCCTTGAGTCCAGATGCTTACTGCTCCAATTTTTAGGGACCTGCAGACATCTCGTGCTCCCTATCCTGTCCTCCAGCAGCTCTGGTACTGGAGAATGCCATCAGCACTGCTCTCTACTCTGTCGCCATCTTTGATCTCTCAATTTATTCTTAAACAAGAAATCAAAACAGCCAGTAATGAAAGAGAAAGATATTTTTCTCCTGTTTTTAAACTTTCTTTAGCTGGGCTAATAATCAAACTAAGAGAGCCAAATAACCAGGAGGCAATGTACAGTTTACCATACAAACTAATATCCTGGGGTGGTAGGAATAGGCACCTAACATAGTATTAAGTAGTTGAGGCTTGCATGTTATTCTGAAGCTCAAGAGAAATGAAGGTTGTGGTTTGAGGCTTCAAAAGGCAAGGAAGCCACTAGCATGGAGAAATTAATGCAATGTTGGTAAATAAATATTTGCTTGGTATGGTCATGTCATTAACCCTTTGAAGTAGTTTTTTACCTACACGTTTTCTAGGCAATTGAGGGTGGAGGCCAGAGGGGTTTTGTTCTAAGGGTTTTGATTTTCAATATCTAGATCAAAGTCAATGTCCTAACAGACATATCTGGGTAGGCAACTCAGCTTCCATTCACAGCAGTGCTAGGGTCTTAGGATGGTTCCACAAGTTGAACTAAAAAGTCATTTCTCATCCATCAAGTCATTTACTTAAAGTCATCTGGTACCTAAATGTTTACCAAACAAGAGAAAATACCGAAACATGGTTAAATTCATCTAAGTGTGTCCACTTTAAACTTATTACCACAAAACTAAGAACTACATTGGAAACTCTAAGAAAAACGTTCTATGGTTTCTTGTCCATGGCTTTCCTCTAATGAGGGTCATAGTTCCTGAAAATTCAACACAACATGTGATGATATTTTTTAGAGCTGTTCAGGAAGAACTAGTTTTTTGTGAACTTGATTCATGTCTCATATCTGAGTTTACACTACTATTACTTCCTGCTTAATGGTTTCCTTCCTTGCATGTTTTCACGCAGTGTTAACCAACACATGGTGAGCTTGTTGCTGCCTGAAAACCCACTCATGTCTTGCATGTTGAGGAACTGGGGTGTGGCTGTCCCATAGGAGGATGCTGGTTCCATTTCAATATCACAAAAGACAGGGACTGTGGGAATGGAAGGAAAAAAATCCACATGGTAAAGGCCAGACACGAAAACCCACAGCTTAAAAACACCAAAATGTTCATAATATTGTGAACAAGATAAACATCCTTTTATACCTACTTATGGAACAAAGGCCTGGAAGTTCTGGACGAACTCTTCGGCAAGAAGATAAATTCAATAGTATCCAATATGAAAAAAAAAAATCTGTTTAACAAGACTCTTTTTACAGATATACATGCTGATTGAACCATCAACAGTGTCCTCATTCCACATCCATGTGCACTGAACCTTCAGGGAACAAGATCACAGAGATTATAGAAGATATTCTATCACAAAACTCAGATCCTTTAGTGAACAGGCAGGTCTGTAACATCTGCCACTCACAGGCCTGCACTGAGGGAGCCTCTTTCAAGTCCCTTCTGGACTGCAGCTCAGGTAGACGTTATTGTCTTCATTCTTCAGTTTTCATTTTTGTAAATTCCACATGTCTGCCCTTAAAGAACCTGCAAACAGAATAGGAAAATGGGAAATAAATCTCTCCTCTGGCTTTATTCCTTTACTGCTTTTGGGGTCTTCTGTTGACTTGGGGGAGTTACTTGGAGACCTGGCTGGAGGTGGAATGTGTGTCAGCTGAGATGAATGTAGAAGGGTGCCATTGAGTGACAGCGTCAGGGGGCACAAGGATGCCCTGATAAGCAGACAGGGAGAGGGATGTGCTACCTGAAAGTGTCCCTTAAATTAGGAAAATCATAGGCCCCTGAGTTGCACCACAGTCCTTTCTTCCTGGGACATGCAGGACATCTCCCCCTTCACACTCAAAACTGCAGGTTCTAGCAGACTCTTCATTCTGGGTCCCTGTGCCCAGAAATAAAAGACAGTCTGTGACCATCTGAGGTAAAAGATGAACCTCTGTGCAATTATCAGCCAGGTGGCCCTCTTCTCATCCCCAGACTTATCTCTGTGTCCTCCCTGCTGGGAGGAAATAGGACCTTGTCAGAGCATTTGAGAGCTCCAAGTAGAGTGGATTCCAAGCAGGGTTTCTGTGTTCAAAAGAGAAATGATCCCCATTTGATGGAACACCGGTGGCTTTCTGTGTGGTGCTGAGAGACCTGAGACCAAGTATAGGCCACTGCTGGGATGAATACATTTCCCTCTCAGAGACACATGTGCCCCGATCAGCCTTCCTGTTGCAAGTGTACCCCATAGGCCACTAAGATCAGCCTTTCCTGAGAGCTTGTGATGTACAGAGTCTCTGACCCACTGCACCTCTGTCAATCTGAATCTGCAGTTTATCGGGTCCTGGAGCCTTCCCCAGTATGCAGGAGAAGGGGTGGCGGGAATAGTTCTACCTTCACATGCAGGGATCTCATTTTGAATAGTCACCACATGAGGTGGATTATTATTAAAGAAGCAATCTGAATGTGTCACTTGAGTTACAATGTTTACAAAATGTCACAAGAGTTTTGATGCACACAGCAAATGACATCCCTGAAAGAAGGTTTGCTCATGTATCCTTCTGATTCTGAAGGACAATGTGAAAGAGAGAGGCTACTGTGCACCGGACAGGGCACTGTGGGGAATGCCCAGAACCCAGACATTCCAGGTTCCTAGTACCGTGTGTGAGTGTGGGTTAGTGTTTATGTGTGTTTCTATCTCGGTGTTTGTATGTGTATGTGTGTGTTTGTGTGGATGTGTGTCATTCTCAGAGTCCTCAGCGGTTCCCAGACACCGTAATATTAAGGGACACTAAACTGGTAAGAAAGGCACAGTGTTGGGAAAACTGAGAGCAGGGGTTGGAATGGTCCTGAGCACAGAACCTGCCCCCAGCTCACATGACAAGACCAGTCACCTTGCCCCAGAATATAGCTCAGCACAGGTGAGCCATCAGGTAGCACAAGTTGAACCATCAGGACAGAGGTGCCTGGGAGCCTTACTGGACATCCAGCTTTTCTCAAAGTGGGAGCCCTGGAGCTGGTGGCAGACAGCATGGGATCCCTTTTAGTCTATACTCCCAGATCACTTGTGCACTGGCAAGGGCTCTTGCTGGTTGGTAAGTAGGTGACAATCTCATGGGATAGAGGAACAAGGTTGACAGGGAGGCTGGCTGGATCTCTTCAAGAGTGCAGTGATGTGACAAAAGATGGAATACTTCTGTTTGGACCTGAGAGTAAAGCGAAATAGAGCTGTGTATTATGGGGCAGGGGTTCAGCAGGAGAAAAGAGAACTCTAATAATGAAGAAGTGGTACAAGGCTGGAAAACCTAAATTGCTATTCATTTCCAAAGTTATTGAGCTTGAGTATGGTGTTATGAAAACTGATAATAATAATTGCCATCAGGTAACACGGGTCAAATACTTAAGCAGGGGTGCTGGACATTGCCCTTATCACCCACCTTGACCATGGGAGACACACTCACACTCACTTGCAGACTAAGGCAGGGAGATGAAGAGACTTGCTTGAAATCCGGGGCTTCATCTTTCCATCCCAATACATAGAGGCAAATGCTAATCAATTTTTTTTTTTTTTCTATGCTAGCCTCACTATGAAGCCAATGGTGCCTGCCCTCCAGCTCCCAACTGGGGATTGAGTCGGTTGATGCTCTCCAAGGGCAGAATATATGTCTATGATTCAACAATAAGCCTCCCATTGCTGTCAACATCAAGTGGTTCAGAGGACAACAGGAAACACGTGATAAAAAAAAAAACTATAGGTGTTTTAATGAGGGAGAGAAAATTTGACAGAGGTCCTTCACACAACAGACGAGAGGTAATTGAGTTGGATGGAACCAAGCTGATAATGAAGTCCCACCCAAATGACACAGGATTCTACATTGTAGTGGCCTACCTTGAGAATTCAATGAAAGAAATAGGATTTGGACAGCTTAATGTGTACCCTGAGTGATTTCTCTCTGACCTCTATGTGTTGGGTGGGGTGAATTCTTTTTCACACACAGGACTCACAGCCCTGGATTCTGCCTCCATTTTCTCTGCATCACTTCCAGACTGGGCTTGGCATTGGTGCAGGATACAAAAAATGCAGACAAAATTCCTAAGATGTTAGTCCTCTTTCTAAATCCAAGTCCTGCAGAGTCCCTGCAGACAGAAGGACCAGTTTGACAGAGAGTAGCTCAGCAGAGGGAGACCAGTCTCAGTGCAGCCCTCTGAGCCCCTCCCTAGGACGTAGGCCATGAGAATGACCCTGTTGAATGAGGTCAGAGCATGGTCTGAGAGGCTCCTGCAATTCTCACAGAGCTCAGCTCAAGAGCCCCTCCCAAGAACTTGGTCCCAGGGATCTTGACTGCAGGGACCTGATTGACCATGTGTATCACTGGGATTGGCTTCCTAGGAAAGGCTAATCTGGTAAAAGCTAAATTGATGCCTGTGAGCTGGTTACCAGCAACAGCCACATCTTGGTAAAAACATAGTTCAGTCTATCTTGTGAGACTGTGGGTGACAGCTCAGGTTCACAGTGTCTTTGGATGTCAGCTGACTGTCCTGAGGTCCTTAGCAAATTTCAGAGAAGGTCAGTATCCCAGCAGGAAACTGAGGAAAACACTGGCTATAAAGGGGAAGTTTGCCTTCTTACTGGGCACTTTACCCCTGATACCAGCTCAAGAACAAACATGTAAAAGTTACTTGAGATGAATTAGAAAGAAGTGAAAGGTGAGTTAATGCATGAATGAACAGTGCAAAATTTCTTCAGAAGCTGGATGCAGAGTCATTGGATTTCTGGCCATAGGAGACAGGTCCTCTGTCCCTGCTAGGACTAAGACCCATGTGTCAGACCCTTCTCTGCTCTCTTATGAAACAGTCTTCCTTGTAATTGGTCTTAGGCCATGAGATAATAATAATAATAATAATAATAATAATAATTTCCCCTTATGTAAGAATATTACAATTTGCAAAATTTCTATCTCATAACTATGTAACACAAATGGCCTACAAGGGTGACCTTTACAGAGCTTATTGTCAACTGTGAGTGGCTGAGATCCCTGAGAAAGCAGCATGGCTCCATGTCTCAAACCCACTCTGAATCAGTCACACCCAATCTTTCTTCACTGCACCCGTGAAAATGCCCACCCTCCTATTCAACAAAAACCCAGTCACTGAGAATAAGGATGCTGTGAAAGTGACTTGCTACTCAAATGGCATCTCCACTCAGTGGTGGTTCAACGGCTGGTATCTGCAGCTCAATGAGAGAATGAAGATGTCTGAGAATGGCAAAGTCCTCACCATAAACCCTGTCAAGAGGGAAGATGCTGGACTATACCGGTGTGAAGGCTCCAATCCTGTCAGTTCTGCTGAAAGTTGGTCCTGTCTGCTGCATGTGAATCATGAGTGACCTTTATCCTCTCCTATATGTTAAGTTTTCAATAAAGTTTTCTGCACTATTAAAATAAATTTGTTCCAGAGGTGAATATTTCATAAGAGATTTGCCTTGAGTCAACAACACTAAAAATGTGAGCTGATTTGGTCATTAATGTTGACTTAAGGTCACATTTCAGACCAATCACTGATTCTGTTTGGCCTCATTTGTACCATGTCCACGGTGGAGGTGACATTGTGTCCCTCAGAGGATAAGCAGTAGTTGTGTGATGACCAATGGGAGCACGTGATGAACTCACAGGATGTGAGCTCTATCCCTTCTGCAGGTAAACCTGTGGAGGGCACTGGACACTGGTGTAGATGATGGGAAGGGACAAGAGGATGCCCATGTGGGTAGACACACTGATTTTTGTCTTCCCCTGATGTCTCTCAAAAGTCTTTTGAGTATTCTTGTTTAATGGGGTAGGACAATTATTTGCATAAGTTGAGCACATCTTTGTTTTTCTTGTTCGTGGGGTATAATTGGAAAGTTGGCTAATAAAACTAAGATTTTTAGCCCTGGCTGGTGGCACAGTGGATAAGGCTCTGGCCTGCGAACCCAGAGGTCACTGGTTTGATTCCCCCAGCCAGGGCACATAACTAGGTTGCCTTCCAGGTCCCCAGCCAGGTCCATAGCTAGAGGCAGGGGAAAGGCAACCATACATTGATATCTCTCTCCATCTCTGCTTCCCTTTCTTCCCCTCTCTCTAAAAATAATAAATAAAATCTTAAAAAAACAAAGAGCAAGGCAAGGCTTTAGCTCAACTGTTCTAGTTCAGACTGGAGCCTAAGAAATTAGAAATGACCTCACCCTTTATGGAACTATGCTTGACCTCGATGGGTGTTTTCATAACTTTTGCAGACACAGGGATACCTAGCCAGAAGGAATGAGTCTGAAGCCCTATTTACCATTCTCAATTAAATTAGGCTAATATGAACATTCTCCATCTTTTCCGAAAGCAAGGTTTCATGTCTTCATTTTTTGACCAGAATGTAAGAAGGGTCAACAATTCTTTCTGTGTTTTGTTTCTTTTTTTTTTTTTTTTTTAAGATTTTATTTCATTATTTTTAGAAAGATGGGAAGGGAGAGAGGCAGAGAGGGAGAGAGACATCAATGTATGGTTGCGTTTCACCTGCCTCCAGCCACAGACCTGACTGGAGACCTGGTGTGCAACCTGGTTATGTGCCCTGGCTGGGGAATCGAACCTGTGACCTTTGGGTTCGCAGGCCGGCACCTTATCCACTGTGCTACCAGCCAGGGCCTGTGTTTTGTTTCTTAATAACAGCTTCAACTCAATATCCCAGAATAATAAATATCTTTAGGGGAAAAGCATTAGTTCTTTTCACTAAACACAGATCACTCATGGCCCACCCTTCCTGCAGCTCCCACCTCATTCAGAGTAAAGCCAAACTTCTGTCTGATGGCCTGTCTCAGTTTTATCTTTTCTAATCCCTGGCTCTGTATGCTACAACCAGTTCATATCCTCATTGAGGCTCCAACATTTTAAAATTAAAATACAAAAACCACGCTCAGCATTTTAAAATTGAAATACAAAAACCACCCTCAGCATGCTGTATCACATGGTGTAAGACATTATTACCATTGTTGTTTGGGTTATTTTGCAATGCCCCTACCAGCAGACAAGGACTATGAGGACTGGGATTCTGTCTGCTGTTTCACAGCTGGATTCCCAGTGTTTAGAACAGGGTCAGGCAGAAAGAGAGCATGTGTTTAGTGCTTTTTGATAAATAAATAAAGAAATTACACATGTGATAATAGTTTAGAGGATGAAATAGGGAACACTGAGACCTCACATCCCTGGGATTCTGACCTAAACTGGAGGACTTGTGAAAAGTTTCTGAAGAGAAGCATCTAACAGAGAATGAGTCTGGGCTGAACTAGAGCTCATGAGGAAGCAGACGTAAGAGGTCCAGGAAGAGAACACAGAGCAGGTCAAAGGCCTGGGGGTGAGAAGTTGCAAATTGAATCAAAGCAAGTTTCCTAAAAATTTCTACCTTCACAATAATAATTTAAAGTGGGGAGTAAAAGTGGGATGGATGGAATACAACAACAACAAAATTAAATAAAAAAATCAAGTGCAAAAGAAAATAAAACCCTTTATTCAGAATTTAATAACATAGGGGTCAGAGGTTGGTTATTCATCTGTCACATCCTCCCCAATTGTTGACATTTCCAGGAACTGATGGGTTGGGTGACTTCACACTGACAGCCACCAGGATTCTCCCTGTCGACAGGTCTATAGTGAGGGTTCTATAGTCCCAGGAATGTTCCATCCTCTTAAAGAGCTGCAGGCACAAACTATTAAAGAATAATTGGGTGGAGGTCACCTTTGTGCATCAGGTCATGACCCTGTGGTCATGCATCCTTCTACTCTGTGACTGTGGTACTGCTGGCTAGAGTGTAGTCACCTCACAGGCTCTGGGAGAAATAGGATGGGACAGATTGACAGTGGACTTGAACCGGGGCCACCTGCCTCCTCAGATATCTGAGCCATGCACAGCACACACACTGTTCCTTGAAAAAAGATGATTGTTGTAGTTTAAGTGTCAATGTACAAGAAGATGGATGCATTTATTCTCTGACCCCAGGTAACCTTAGGGTGACTCCTGACATGTTCCCATGAAGATCTCCGTAGCATTAGCTTGTATTGATATGTTCCTAGAACTTTCTTTGACTTCAACAATAAATCAGGTTTCATTTCTCTTTTTGTTTTAATTTTATTGTTGTTGTATTATATCCATCCCCTTTTTTGCTCCCCTCTGTCCCCCTCCCCACCCACCCATTCACCCCAACCATTTCTTATGTAAATTGTTGTTTATGTTGTAGAAAGTAGCCTTGCAACCTGTTTATCTCTGGGTCAAAGGAAGCTTTATAGTAGGTGGGAACACATCACATTTAGCTCTTGTTAACTAATTAAGCATTAACAGTGGGCCTGAGCCAGTGTTTGTCATCTTGAACGAGGAGAAATTTCATATAAACATTCTTTTTCTGTCTGAGTAGGATTTTATTTTCTTGCCTTGAGGTTCAATGTTATGGTGAAATAAACCTTTAGAGAAAAGAAACTACTTGACATGGTAAAGCTACACACGAAAGCCCACCACTAATTTGGTTCTAGGGTAAAAACAGATGAT
Source organism: Noctilio leporinus (assembly GCA_004026585.1). Taxonomy (NCBI): domain Eukaryota; kingdom Metazoa; phylum Chordata; class Mammalia; order Chiroptera; family Noctilionidae; genus Noctilio; species Noctilio leporinus. The sequence continues at coordinate 102,390 of PVIW01005002.1, read as the reverse complement.
TTCTTCATTTGCTTTCACTGTCCAGATCAGAATGTATGCTTCTGAGCTGAGGATGCCTAAGAGAAAAGTATATGAACCAATGGTTGGTTTAGGAACCCACAAGCACCTCATAGGCCCCCAGGGTGGAGAAGACAGGGCTGTGGTTGCAGACAGACCTACAGTGACCAGCTGCTCATGGACCTTGTGACTGTCTCCCTGTGGCTCAGTTTCTTCTCAATGAACATTTGGCTGCCAGGATATCAGTATAGGAACCACCAAATGTGCACAGTATCTGACCTACATTTTAGGATAGAAGAGCTACTCAAATAAGAGGCATCTCTTATTGACAGAATCCCCTGAGCTGATTATGTAGAATGAGGCAACATTTTCTCAGGAGGCTGACCATGTTCTGAATCCCACACTCTCCTCAAGCATCTCTAGTCCACCCTGCACCTCTTTGCCAGAGCCTAGTGTAAGTGGCTGCAAATGAAATTTTATGTTTGGCCCTTGAAAATGCTCTTCGCATCTTCAGCTGTCTCTCCCAGGGAGGCAGAAATCCCACTGTTTTCCACAGGTGGCTGTTATCTGGGTGCCTTTCTGGCTTGGAGTTGCAGGCTGTGCAGCCCAGCCTGGGGCTTAGACCCCACACTTCTCAGTGGGACCCCCCAGACTATGGAAATATCCTTCTGGCACATAAGCTGCCACCTCTCTGAGAGCCCAGCCAGGCCTCTTGCATGTCCTACCCACTTTGTACTGGTTCTGCTGTGATGAAGTGGCATGAGCTGTGTGAACACGGACACGTGGGACAACTCAGGGATCTGCCTCATCTACGAGGCTTTCATGGCTCCAATAGGCACTTCACATTTTTTTTCTTTCTTATAATATTCTGACCCTTTTCCCCCTTCATTCATCTTTGCCCATTTGTTACTGATGTTGCAGTCAATGTTATTCTTCTTCTATTTCTTTGTATGCATTCACTTATTTTTTTTATTTTCAAATCTCATAGCTTCCTTTTTTTCCATCTCACCCCAATTTGCCTGTCTCCTGCCCTTTCTTACTTATGATTAAATTTTTTTCGCTCTCTTAGTGTGATATCTGTTTTTTACTCTTATTATTTCCCCTTTTTCTATCCTCCCCAAATCATTTTTTTTCCTGTAGATGTCACATACTCTTTTATTTCTGTCTCATAATATTATCATTCTCTTTTCATGTTAATTAATCCTTTGCTCATTTGTTATTGGTATTGCTACTTTGATGTTTCCCTTCAGTTCTGTTCCTACTGGTAATCTGTTTTTTATTCCAAACACCATGTTACACTGTTCCCTTTTCTTACTCCATCTCACCTTCATTTCCAATGAAATGATTTTGTCCCCCTTTCTTGCCTTGTTTCTATCCCTTAAGCTATTACTTACTATCTTTCTTCCCCCTGCCCACTCAAAAAATTCACTTTCCCTTCCTTTATCACCTCACACTCTTTTTTCATTCTTATAATATTTATATTCCCTACCCACAATTACTCATCTCTGCTCATTTGTTGTTGATGTTGCTGTTTTGGATGGTTTTTTTTTTTTTTTTTTTCTTCTTCACTGTATGGTTTCCTTTCACCTGCCTTCAGCTACGGACCTGAATGGAGACCTGCCTTGCAACCTAGTTATGTGCCCTGGCTGGGAATCGAACCAGCGACCTTTGGGTTCACAGGCCAGTGCCTATCCACTGCGCCACCAGCTAGGACTGGATGGGGGCTATTTTTGATGGTGTGTGTTTTGTTTTCTGGGTTGTTCTGTCTTGTTCTGCCACCACATGTACAGCAGCATAAAAGATGTGGTGGGGGCTTTGAATGTCAATTGGAAAGCCAGAGAGGAGAGCCCACTAAATAATGAGACCCCCGACAATCAAAATGCATTTACAAAAACAGAGCCCACTTAAACTGCATAAAGGGCATCTCTAGAGCACCCTGATCAAGACATCAAAGAGGGCATATTGCTCTATCCACAGGACTCCTACAACATAAGGCCACCCTCATTAAAGCATGGAGTCAAATCACATCATCTATTGCACAGAAACAATCCAAAGGGTCACCTAAAATGGAGAGACAAAGAAACCACCCCCAATTAAAAGGAAAGGTAAAATCCCTAGAAAAAGTGCTAAATGATATTGAGGTAAACAATCTCTCAGACACAGAGTTCAAAAGAATAGTTATAAGGAGGCTGAAGGAACTCATGAGAACTCCAAGAAACTTTATGGGGGCTACAGGCAATTGACTGGGAAAAACATCAGCATGAAGAAAGACATGGAAACTATGCATAAAAACAAGTTGGAAATGAAAAATACAACATCTGAAGTGAAGAATACAGTAGAAAGAATTAAAAACAGGACTGAGTTAGTGGGTTGGAAGACAAGGTAGAAAAGAACACCCAGTCAGAACAACAAAACCAAACACAAAAGACCCCAAAAAACCAAGGGTAGTGTCAGGGATCTTCAGGATAACATGAAATGTACAATCTTTGCATCATAGGAAATCCAGAAGGAAAAAACAAGAACCAAGGTCTAGACAACCTGTTTGAAAAAAATAACTTCAAAAAATGCCCCTATCTAAGTGAGGAAAAAATCCAGCAAAGTTCAGGAAGCACAGAGAACCCCATTCAATATGAATCCAAAGTTGCCCAGTCTTAGCCCAGATCATCCACAGCGAGCCCTGAAATGTTCCCATGAACATCTCTGTACCACCAGCACAGAAGACCATTCCCATAACACCGTTCATAACCTCACCCTCAGGTGAAATTCTCCTCTCATGTGCTTTGTTTGATATTTTCCTAGACATTATTTTGACTTCAAAAAATATAGTTCCCACTCCTCATGCCAGTGTTTGTGTTTGTTGGGGAAGGCAGGCTTACATTCTCTGTCCACCTCTGGGACCCAGGGAACTTAACAGTGAGTGGGAAGATATTTACCTCTTGTTAAATAATTAATTAAGCCATTGAGATTGCCCAAACTGGTCCTCATGACCTTTAATTTGTCCAAGTTTTATCTAAAAATGTTTTGAATTTGAACAGGACTTTACTTTGTGGCCTGCAAATTGAATAACATGGTGAAGTAAATCTCTACAGAGAAGTGGTTATGACGCTAACGAAAGACAGAAACTGTGGGAATGGAAGGAAGAAAACTCCACATGGTAAAAGCCACACACAAAACCCCACAGCTACAAAACACAAAAATGTTCAAAATATTGTGAATAAGGTGAATATCCTTTTGTACCTACTTATTGAACAAAGGACTGAAAGTTCTGGATGAACTATTAGTCAAGAAGATAAATTCAGTAGTGACCAACATGAAAAAAATGATCTTTTTAACAAAAACTTGACATTTTTATGGATATACATGCTGATTGAACCATCACCAGTGTCCTCATTCCATATCCATGTGCACTGCACCTTCAAGGAACAAGATCACAGAGATGATAAAAGACATTCTATCACAAAACTGAGCTCTTTTAGTGAACATGCAGGTCTGTGACGTCAGCCACCCACAGGCCTGCACTGAGGGAGCCTCTTTGAAGTCCCATCTGACCTTTAGCTCAGGCAGACATCATTGTTTTCATTCTTTGGTTACTATTTTTACAAATTCCACATGGCTCTCCTTTGAGAACGTGCAACCAGAATTGGAAAATGGGAAATAAATCTTTTCTTTGGTTCTATTCCTTTACAGATTTGGGGCCTTCTCTTGATTTGGCAGTTACTTGGAGACCTTGCCAGAGGTGGAATGTGTGTCAGCAGAGATGAACTTAGAGGGGTTCAATGGTTGGTCAGGGTCAGGGAGCACAAGGATGCCCTGACAAGCAGGCAGGGAGAGGGATGCTCCACTTGAAAGTGTCCCTTGAATCAGGAAAACCATAGGTCCCTAAGTTTCACCACAATCCTTTTATCCTGAGACATGAAGGACACCTCCCCTTTCACACTCAAAACTGCAGGGTCTAGCATATTCCTGGTTCTGGGTCCCTCTGCCTAGGAACAAAAGACAATCTGGTGACCATCTGAGGTAAAAGAAGAACCTCCATGCAATTATCAGTCAGCTGGCCCACTTCTCATTTCCAGACTCATCTCTATGACCTTCCTGCTGGGAGGAAACAAAAATTTGTCTGAGCATTTGAAAGCTGGAAGCAGACTGGATTCCCAGGAGGATTTCTGTGTCACCAACAGAAATGATCCCCATTTGATGGATCACTGGGGGCTCTCTGTGTGGTGCTGAGAGGCCTGAGACCAAGAGGCAGTAGAGTCCACTGCTAAGGTTGAGCGGATCACCCTCTCAGGGATACATGTTAACCCACCAGCTTTGATGTTGCAAGTGTACCCCATGGGCCGGTAAGATCTATCTTTCATGAGATTGTGAGATACAGAGTCTCTGACCCACTGCACACTTGTTGTTCTGAATCTGAAGTTTAACGGCATCTGGAGAATTCCCCTGTGCCTAAGAGATCAGGAGAAATTGTTCTACTTTCACATGAAGGATCTCATTTTGAATAGGCACCACATGAGCTGGACTGCTGTTGAAGAAGCAATTTGAAGGTGTCACTTGAGTTGCAATGCTTACAAATGTCACAAGAGTTTTGATGCACACAGCAAATGACATCCCTGCATCAGGGTTTGCTCAGGTAGCCCAAGATTCTGATTCTGAAGGGCAAAGTCTAATGTGAAAGAGAGAGGCTACAGTGCTCTGTGGGAGCTGTGGGGAATGCCCAGAACCCAGACAACCCAGGCTGCTAGCAAGGTGTGTGAGTGTGGGTTAGTGTGTATGTGTGTTTCTATGTTTGTGCTTGTGTATGTGTGTGTGTGTGTGTTAGTGTTCAGAGGTCTCAGTGATACCCAGAACACCAAAATATCGAGGGACAATAAACTGGTAAGAAAGGCACAGTGTTGGGAAAGCTCAGAACAGGGAGTGGGAGGGTCCTGAGCACAGACCCTGCCCCCAGCTCACATGACAAGACCAGTCACCTTGCCCCAGAATAAAGCTCAGTGCACAGGTAGAACTCACAGCAGGTTGCACCATCAGAACAGAGGTGCCTGGGAGCTACTGGACATCCAGCTTTTCTCAAAAAGGGAGCCAAGGAGCTGGTGGCAGACAGCATGGGATCCCTTTTAGTCTGTACTCCCAGAGCACTTGTGAACTGGCAAGGGCTCCTGCTGGTTGGTAAGTAGGTGACAATCTCATGGGGTAGAGGAACAAGTTTGACAGCGAGGCTGGCTGGATCTCTTCAAGAGTGCAGTGTTGTGAGAAAAGAGGGAAGACTCCTATTTGGACTGAGAGTAAAGGGAAATAGAGCTGTGTCAGATGGGGAAGGGGTTCAGCAGGAAAATGAGAACTCTAATAATGAAGAAGTGGTGCAAGGCAAGAAAACCTAAATTGCTATTCGTTTCCAAAGTTATTGAGCATTGAGTATTGAGTTATGAAAAACTGTTCATAATATTAATTGCCATCAGGCAACATGAGTCAAAAATATTTAAGCAAGGGTGCTAGACATTGTATTTACCACTCACCTTGACCATGGGAGACAAGGTTACACTCACATGCAGACTAAAGCAGGGAGATGAAGAGACTTACTCACAATCCAGGGCTTCATCTTTCCATCCCAATACATACTAATCAATTCTTTCTTTTCTATGCTAGCCTCACTATTAAGCCACTGGTGCCTGCCCACCAGTGCCCAATTGGGGATTGTGTCAGTGGATGCTCTCCAAGAGCAGAATGTGCGTCTACGATTCAGCAATAAGCCTCCCATTGCTGTCAACTTCACGTGGTACAGAGGACAGGAGGAAACACATGATAAAAAAATTGCAGGTGTTTTAATGAGGGAGAGAAGATATGAAGGAGGTCGTTCCCACAAAGGACGAGAGATGGTAGAGTTGGATGGAACCTTGTTGATAATGAAAGTCAGCCCAAATGACACAGGAGTGTACACTCTAGTGGCCTACTATGAGAATTCAACCAAAGAAACAGCATTCGGACGGCTTAATGTGTACCGTGAGTGATTGCTCTCTGACCTCTAGGGATTGGGTGGGGTGAATTCTTCTTCACTCATGAGACTGAATTCTGTCTTTATTATCTCTGCATCATATTGCAGGCTGGGTTTGGCATCTAGGGCAGGATGCATGGAATGTGGACAAGCTTCCTTAGATATTAGTCCCCTTCCCAAATCCCAGACCTTCAAAGTCTCTGCAGATGGAATGACCAGTCTGACAAGAATAAGCCAGCAGAGGGAAACCAGTCTCAGTGTAGCCCCCTGAACCCCTCCCTAGGACATAGACCATGAGAATGACCCTGCTATACCATATCAGAGCATGGTCTGAGATACCTCTGCAATTTTCACAGAGCTTAGCTCAAGAGCCCCTCCCAAGAACCTGGTCCCATGGTTCTTGACTGCAGGGACCTGAGCAGCCTTGTGTCAGGTTGGCATTGGCTTTTTTTTTTTTTTTTTCCTGGCAAAATAGCCAGGAAAGGCTATTTTGGTAACAGCTAAATGGGTGCCCATGAGCTGGTCACCAGCAATAGACACATCCTGGCTAAAACACAGTTCCGTCTATTCCCTGAGACTGTGGTTGATAGCTCAGGTTCACAGTGGTTTTGGATCTAAGCTGACAGCCCTGGGGAATGTAGCAAATTTCAGAGAAAGGTCAGCATCCCAAAAGCAAACTGATAATAAAAGATGCTACTGGCAGATCCTCAACCACCAGGAAAAACCCACAGGGTTCTCTCATGGAGTCCATCAATAACTGTTGTCTCTTACTTGAGCAGCTCTTCTATCTCAAGATTTAGCTCAGATACTGTCAATATTTTAAGGTGAATATGCTGACAACCTGGCAGCCAAATAGTCATCTTCCTCCACTGAGGGGAAACTGAGGCACAGACAGTCATAGTCACTAAAGCAGAGTAATGCAGACCATGAGCAGCTGGTCAGAGTCAGTGGAGGTGTCTGCAGCCACTGTCCTGTACTCCCCTCAACCACAGGGGCCTCTGAACAATCTGTGGATTATTAAATCAACCATTAGTTCAGATCTTTTCTTTGTTTCCTGATATTTCACTGTCACTCTCACTGGCTATAAAGGGGATGTTTGCCTTCTCACTTGGCACTGTACCACTGACACCAATGCAGGAACAAATATGTAACAAATACTCAGTTACTTGAGATGAATTAGAAAGAAGTAAAGTGTGAGTTAATGCATGAATAAATGGTGCAAAATTTCTTCAGAAGCTGGATGCAGAGTTATTCGATTTCTGGCCATAGGAGACAGGTCCTCTGTCCCTGATGGCACTAAGACCCATGTCTCAGACACTTCTCTGCTCTCTCATTAAATAGTCTTCCTTGTAATTGGCCTTACGCCATGAGGTATTAATAATAATGATGATTATTTCCCCATATGTAAGAATATTAAAATTTGCAAAACTTCTATCTCATAACTATGTAACACAAATGCAAGGGTGACCTTTACAGATCTCACTGTGGACTGTGAGTGGCTGAGATCCCTGAGGTAGGAGCATGGCTCCATGTCTCAAGTCCATTCTGAATCAGTCACATCCAATCTTTCTTTACAGCACCCGTGAGAGCACCCTCACTTGTATTCAACAAAAACCCCGTCACCGAGAATAAGGATACTTTGAAAATGACCTGCTACTCAAATGGGATCTCCACTCAGTGGTGGTTCAATGGCTGGTATCTGCAGCTCAACGAGAGAATGAAGCTGTCTGACAACCACAGAGTCCTCACCATAAACCCCGTCAAGAGGGAAGATGCTGGAATATACCGGTGTGAAAGCTCCAACCCCGTCAGTTCTGCTGAAAGTTGGTCCCGTGTGCTGCATGTGAATCATGAGTGACCCTCTTCCCCTCCTATATGTTGTTAAGCTCTCAATAAAGTTTTTTGCATAATTGAAATAGATTTGTTGTAAAGGTGAATATTTCATAAGAGATTTGCCTTCAGTCTAGAACACTGAAAAATATGATCATTAATGTTGACTTAAAATCACATCACATTTCAGACCAATAGCTGGCTCCATTTGGCCTCATTTGTACCATGTCCGTGGTGGAGATGACATTGTTCCCCTCAGAGGGTAAGCAGGGTTGCATGACGACCAATGGGAGCAGGTGATGCAGTCACAGGATGTGAGCTCTGTCCCTTCTGCAGGCAAACCTGTGGAGGGCACCTGGACACTGTTGTAGACCAGGGGAAGGGACAAGAGAATGCCCATGTGGGTAGACCCACTGATCTTTGTTTTCCCCTGATTTCTTTCAAAAGATTTCTAAGTATTTTGATTATTCTTTATGAGGTAGGCCAATTATTTGCATAAGTTCAGTACATCTTTGTTTTTCTTATACGTGTGCTTCTGGAAATTTTGTGGCTTCTCCCCTCATATATAGGGACATTTTTGGCCATTATTTTTTCAAAGAGGTTGTTTTGACTTTGTTCCCCTTCCTATGATGCAAATATTGTTATGTTTCATGTTGTTCTGAAGCTCCCTTACACTTCCCTTGCTATTTTGGGGTATTTTTTCTGCTGTGACTTGGGGTTCTTTTCTATCTTGTCTTCCAACTCCCTGATTCAGTACTCTACTTCATCTAGACTGCTTTGCATTCATCCCAGTGTATTCTTCACTTCAGATATTGTACTTTTCATTTCCAACTTGCTTTTATGCATAGTTCACATGACTTTTGTCATGCTAATGTAATTTCCATTTAGTTCCTTGTATCCCCCATGAAGTTTCTTGTCTTTCTCACTGAGTTTTTTATGCTTCTTTATAATCATTATTTGAAATCTGTGTCAGATAGATTGTTACCTCCATTTCATTTAGCCCTTTTTCTAGGGATTCCTTTTTTACTTTCAATTGGGAGTTGTTTCTTTGTCTACCCACTTTAGGTGACTCTTTGGGTTGTTTCTGTGCATTGGATTGATCTGCTTAGATTCCTGCTCTTAATGGGGGTGGCCTTCTGTGGTAAGAGTATTGTGGGACTCCTACCCACATTATGCTCTCTTTCATGTCCTGAGTTGGGTGCTAGAGGGATTCTCTTATGCAATTTATGTGGGCTCTGTATTTGTAATTGTGTATTGATTGTTGGGGTCTCATTATTTAGTGGGCTCTCCCCTCTGCTGGTTAAGTAATTTAGATTCACAGCTCCTACCATATCTTTTATGCTGCTGTACATGAGCAGGCAGAACAAGATAGAATAACCCAGAAAACAAAACCCACACCATCAAAAATAACCCCCTTCCATAACAGCCATATCAACAGCAAATGAGCAGAAGTGGGTAGGATAAAATATTATAAGAAATAAAAAAGGAATATGAGATGATTCAAGGAAGAAAAGGTGATTTGAGTGGGTAAAGGGAGGAAAGACAATAATAGGAGTAGGAAAGAGAAACAAGGCAAAGAAAGGAAGACCATATAATTTAAATATAAATAAAAGCCAGGTAGAGTAAGAAAAGGCAACAGTATAATACAAGGTTTGGAATACAAAACAGGGTAACAATAGGAACTGAACATAAAGAAAACATAATCAGTAGCAATGCCAATGACAAATGAGCAATGATTAAGTAAAGTGAAGAGAGAATGACAATATTATGAGAAATAGATAAAATATGTGATGTCTATAGAAAAAAATGATTTTGAGAGAATAGAGAAAGGAGAAAGAGTAAGAGAAAGAACAGCTATCAGGCTGGGGAAGTATGATAACCAAAATTTTAAGCAAAAGTAGGAAAAGGCAGGAGAAAGGCAAATTGGGGTAAAATGGAGCAAGAGTAAAGTATGAGGTTTGAAAATAAAAAATTAACGAATGCATACAAGAAAATGGAAGAAAATCAACATGAATAGCAATATCAGTGTCAAATGAGCAAAGATGAATGAAGGCGTTACGAGACTAAGAATACTAGAAGAAAGGGAAAAAGAATGTGTGGTGAGAAAAAGGAAAGAAAATTGATTTTGAGATGATAGAAGGAGGAGAAATTGTAAGAGTAATGAATGAATAGAAAGAAGATGTTGGATGGGGGGAAATACAATTTTAAGGAGAATAAGAGTGGGAAGAAGGATTGTAAAATGGAGTTTATAGAAGGGAAGAGTCAAATATAAGATTTGAATGAGAAATCAAATGAAGAAGAGAGGATAACAAAGATGGTGAAAGGGTAAGTGGAGCTACACCAATCTCCTCCCAGAACCAATCTGGAATTACAACTTAACTGGGGAGAAATGATATGGAATAACCAACGGAACAGCAGCTGAAAAGAAACCTTACGACCATGGACAGAACAGAAGGGGCCCCTTCATCACAACATGGCTGGTAGGAAGTGCAGAGCCATGAGGGGGTGGGCTGCATCCTATGGGAGGCAGCTGAAGGGATAGGGAAACATCTCAGCAGACAGGGATTCTACCAGGAAGGGTGGGTTCTAAACCTTCAGGTGGGCTTCCTACAACAACAAACTTGAGGAAAGGGCATCCAGTTGTGAAAAGCAAAAGGCCACCAGGTGTAGCTGGCTTAAAATGGACAGTTACAGACACAGTTCTTATAAGGACCATGCAGGAAAATCCATTGGCTCCTGTTACCCAGGTCTCTTGCAGTGGGAGGGTGGAGTGGATGAGAGACACTTACTAGTTCACTCTGCCCTCTCTCATTACTGAATGATGTGAAGCTACCTGTACTCCTCAGCTTCAAAACTTCTTAACAGTTTGATTTAATTAATTGTTCACATTACTTGTTGGTAGATCAGTCAAAAATATGAGTTGGATTCAGCTTCCACTTATTTGGCCACTACCTTCCCTCCAACTCTGTAACTTGTTCCTTGAGGGTGGAAAAATATGTAGTGCAACTATATGTAGAAAGAGAGCACTGCTGATAGTGAGGCTGCTGCAGAGGGGCAGGGTCACATGTATACTTGCTGTCAGATCCCAGGACAGATGGCACTTCCAGGCAACTGGTCCCCAGCAAAAAGAGGACAGTGAGGTCATCTCTTGCTGTGGACACTAACTCAGAAGGGAGGCAGGACAACTGGAATCATTTACTGGAAAATATCAGCCAGATTTTTAAAAAGGTGGAAGATTTGAAAATGTGGTGAAGCTGGGCACTGTAAGCAAGATGACAAGAGTCAGTGATTACAAGCAGGTGACAGCAGAGTGAAACATGCATCACACACATTTAAAGAGGTCTGAAAGATGCTATGAAAGACCATGCACTCGTGCAGTGAGCCAGAACTCCACAGCCCTGAGACAGAAGGCTGTGGGGACTTAAAGAACAGGAGAAACAATCAAGGCATCTCTGTTTGCTAATTGGCTTTACAGAAAAGAATAACTGTTCATAAAATCTTCACAGGAGGCCTTTTCACCTCATGGCTTAAAGGTCCTTACCCAAGTTAGGCTTCATTCCTCCCACAGAGACTCCTTGTAGGTTACATTTTAAGGGATGGGCACAGGCCCTGTGACAGATTCTCTCTGAATCATGACACTGGCAAAAAAGATGGTAAGAAGGCATATATATATAATTTATTTTGCTATTACTGTTGTCTCAATTTTTCCCCTTTGGCCCCCCTCCACCCAGTACCCCATTTCACCAGCAACACCTCCTTTGGTTCATGTCCATGTATTGTGTATATAAGTTCCTTGGCTTCTCCGTTGCTTTTGTTCTTCTTAACATACCCTTGTCTATTCTGTAACCATCAATGTGTACTTTCTTTTTCCCTTTCACATCCAGACAATTCAGCATTTAATTACTGCCTTCTCTTAGCTTCTCAAATCATATTAATACAAAGTTTTCTTTTTATTATTTTAAAATGCCTGTGTCAATTCATTTCTTTAAAGAATTACTCTTTTAAGTAATAGGAATTGCAATATTATCATACATGTGCAAAAATACATTTACACCCATGCATATTTTTACACATGTTTAAAGTAGATACTGAATTTTGAAGAGCTAATTTAAAAAATTTAAAATACTCCAATAGTTTACATAATTATTACATGTTAAATGATAGTATTTTAGATATACTGTAGGCAGATAAATGCTTTTCTCTAATACTTATTTTACTCTGGAATGCTAGTTTTGTGAAATATATCACAGAAATAGAGTATTGCAGAACTCATTTTAGTGAAAGTTGTCCTATAGACAGTGCCAAACCCATAGTGAAAAATGAATTTGGTTTTTGAGTCTGATCCTCCCCCCTCCAATCATACAACCCAACTTCATTTTAAGCTACTGGAACTACTACTTATTCTTTTTGGAATTTTCCATCTTAAATAGTAGATTTATTTATTTATTTATTTATTTATTTAGGCTGTGCACAGGTCTTCTTTCAATACCCTCTCTTTTTTCTCTACATGTGTTTTACAAGTTGAAGACTTCAGAAATAATGGCATTTGCAGTGCTGAGCCGGTCCCCAAAGTAGAAATTATTACATATACTAAGTTGAGGTAAAAAATAAAAAGTGGGGGACAGAGGGGAGCAAAAAGGGAATGGATGTAATACAACAACAATAAATAAATAAATAAATAAATAGCCCTGGAGTTTAAGAAATTTTGTAGAATAATAGTATTCTAGCTATTTTTTAAATATGTGGTTGACTTCCTATGTGGTCTTAAACTAACCCCTGAACTATTTAAGAGTCTGTTGAGGTAGAGATTAGGTATGTTAACATTTCAATAAGAAAGTTTACTATAGCATTAAGTCCTTTTCCCAAACGTCCCCAATTTGGGGGCCTTCATAACTGGAAATGTATATTTCCATGATCTACTTGAAAGGAATCTCATCTAATTTACACGCTAATATGAGAATATATATTGTCTATGTACACGAATCATGTAGTTTAGTAGTTTGAAACTTCCATCCAAATTGATCTTCATTCTCAGCATCTATTCTAACCTAAATATTGACTGATTTCACAACACATCCATGACCAGTTGGTTGCTTTTTAAAACATAAATTACTAACAAAATCTATATGTTACACATCCACAAATAAACACCTATGTTAGAACAGTGAATAAGAAAGATAGCATGTCTTCCATGTAATATATATCCACATTTTCTTACTTTTCTCTTCTTCCTTAACTGCATCTGATGGTTTTGAGTTATGGCAAGTAACCAGATTTCCCCATATTGTGAAATGATTCTAATATAAGAAAACTTAACCTGCAGCAATACAGATGCAAGTAATATACAAAATTGTACCTTATTTAGTAAAATCTATTTATAACAAGATTACTTTAGAGAATTCATAAGTTAAAGTTGGTTCTTTTTTTGTTTTTTTTTTTCCTGGCTTCTCAAATCTCTTAGTGGTTTTTATTTATTTTTTATTTTTTGAAAATTTTATTGTTGTTGTATTACATCCATCCCCTTTTTGCTCCGCTCTATCCCCCTCCCCACTCACCCATTCCCCCCAAAGTCAATCCCACCTGTTGTCCATGTCCATGGTTCCTTCATACTAGGTTCTTGTCTAAACTGCTCCCCTTCCTTGCCTCTGCCTCCCCCTCCCCCCAATAAAGTTGGTTCTTATCCATTCAGTTGCCCTATGTCTTTTCATTGGTGCATTTAATCCATTTATCTTTCTACCTGTGTCCCTGTCTGTCTCTCTGTTTCTTTATCTTTTTAAAGCAGACCCTTTAGCATGTCTTGCAATGCTGGTTTGGTGGAGGTGTATTCTTTTAGCCTTCTTTTGTCTGGGAAGCTCCTTATTTCACCTTCTATTTTGAATGAGAGCCTTGCTGGGTAGAGTATTCTTGATTGCAGGCCTTTGTTTTCCATTGCTTGAAATATTTTTTGCCATTCTCTTCTGGCTTATTGTGTTTCTGTGGAGAAATCATCTGATAACCTTATGGGAGCCCCTTTGTATGTTATGAGCTGTTTCTCTCTTGCTGCTTTTAGGATTCTCTCCTTGTGTTTGAAATTTGCCATTTTCACGATGATGTGTCTTGGAGTGGGCCTGTTGGGTTCATCTTCTTTGGGAACTTCTGTGCTTCCTGAGTTTGCATGACATTTTCTCTCCTCAAGTTAGGGAAGTTTTCTGTCATTACTTTCTCAAAGAAGTTTTCTATCCCTTGCTTCCTCTCTTCCCCTTCTGGTATCTCTATGATGTGAATGTTATTATGTTTCATGTTGTCCTGCATCTCTCTTAAAACCTATTCACTCTTTTTCAGTCTTTTTTCATTTTGTCACATTGGGTAGAGTGGAGCGTGAAAAAGCAACATTTTCCTTTATACTCTAGTGGGAGTGACAGTAACACATCGGCACACAAACAAATGATCTGAAGTGATGTTTGGTTCAAAATCCACATGCCCTTCAGAGGCCCTTGGGGTGGAGAAGACAGGGCAGTGGCTGCAGACACACCTCAAGTGACTCTGAAGAGGTGCTCGTGGTCTGTGTGACTCTGCTTTAGTGACTATGAATCCCTGTGCCTCGGTTTTTCCTCAGTGAAGGAGGATGAATATTTGGCTGCCAGGTTGTCTGCATATTCACCATAAAATATTGACAGTATCTGAGCTAAGTCTCTGGATAGAAGAGCTGCTCAAGTAAGAGGCATCTGTTATTGATCAATTCCATGAGAGAATCCCCTAAGCTGATCCAGGTGGTTGAAGATGTACCTGGAGCACCTTTTCTCCTCAGTTTCCTTCTGGGATGTGGACCCTTCTCTGAACTTTGCTAAGGTCCTCAGAACAGTCAGCTGAGATCCAAGATATTGTTTACCTGAGCTGTCACCCACTGTCTCAGTGAATAGACTGAACTGTGTTTCTGTCAAGATGTGGCTCTTGCTGGCAACCAGATCATGGGCACCCATTGAGCTGTTGCCTGATTACCCTTTCCTGGGAAACCAGTTGCAACCTGACACAGAGCCACTCAGGTCCCTGCAGTCAATATCTCATGGATGAGACTCTTGAAAGGGGCTCTTGAGCTGAGCCCTGTGAGAATTGCAGGTGTCTCTCAGACCATGCTCCAACCTATGATAGCAGGGTCATTCTTATAGACTAGGTCCTAGGGAGGGGCTCAAGAGGCTGGCTGCACGGAGGCTGGTCTCCCTCTGCTGAGTTACTCTTTTCAGACTGGTCCTTCTGGCTGCAGGAACTCTGCAGGGTTGGGATTTGTGAAGGGGATTAACATCTTAGGAAGCTTCCATGCATCTTGCACTAGAAGCTAAACCCCACCTGGAATGCTCTGTAGAGGAGGTGGAGGAAGAATCCAGGGCTATCAGACCAGTGTGTGAAGAAGAATTCACCCCAGCTGACCCCCAGAGGTCAGAGAGCAATCATTCATGGTATATACTAAGTCATCCAAATCCTATTTCTTTTTTTTTAATTCAGAAGGTAGGCCACTACGGTGTATATTCCTGAGTCTTTCAAGGTAGCCTTCCATATCAGCAAGGTTCCTTCCAGGTCTATTAATTTGCTTCCTATGGGTGAAGGACCCTTTTCAAATCTTCTCTTCTACATAGAAAGATTTCCAATTACATTAATATGTATTTCCCCTTCTCCTCTGAACCACCTGAAGCCTAAAGCATTGGGAGGTTCATTGTACAATTGAAGATGCACATTCTTTCCTTCAGCACCATTGGTTGACACAATAGCTAATAGGGCCCTGGTGGGCAGGTACCAGTGGTTTAATATGGAGACTAGGATAAAAGAAAGAATTTGATCAATATACGTGTTTATGTATTGGGGTGGAAAGATGAGTCCCTGGACTGGAAAAGGTCCAGGACCCCTGGTTAATTATTTTACTGCACTTATCTGACATCAATTCTTGTTATTATGATCAGTTTTATAACTCAACACTCAATGATGAATACCATTGGAAATGAACCACAATTAAAATTTCCTGCCTTGCACCACTTCTACATTATTGGATTCTCTTCTCTCTTGCTGAGCTTCTTCTCCATCTGACACAGCTCAATTTCCTTTTACTCTCAGGTCCAGGCAGAAGTCTTCCCCTTTTTTCACAACACTGCCCTCTTGAAGAGATCCAAACAGTCTCGCTGTCAATCTATTCCCTCTATCCCATGAGCAGGTCACCATTTACTAGCCAACATGAGCCCCTGCCAGTGGACAAGTGCTCTGCAGGTGGAGATGGATCCCATGGTGTCTGCCACCTGCTCTGTGGCTCCCTCCTTGAGAAAACCTTGAGGTTCAGTTAAAGTTCACAGTCACTTCTGTCTTGATGGTGTGATCTCCTGTGAGGCCTACCTGTGCCCTGAGCTTTATTCTGGGGCAAGGTCACTGTTCTTGTCATGTGGGCAGGAGGCAGGGTCTGTGCTCAGGCCCTTCCATTTCCTGCCTTATTTTTCCCATTACTATGCCCTTGTTATGAGTTTATTGCCCTTCAATATTTTGGTGTGCTGGGAACTGCTGACACCTCTGGGAACTACACACACAGCTCCCTGTCAGGTGCACAGTAGCCTCTCTCTTTCCCATTTGACTTTGCCCTTCAGAATCAGAATCTTGGGCTACTGGAGCAAAAATTATCCCAGTGATGTCATTTCTTGTGTGCATCTAATCCCTTGTGGCACTTTGTAGACATTGTGACACACGTGACACCTTAAAATATTTTCTTCAATAGCTGTCTACCTCATGTTGTGCCCATTCAAAATGAGATCACTTCATGTGAAGGTAGAACCATTCCTCCTCCTTTCCTGTGCACAGGGGGAAGTCTCCAGGTCCTGTTAAACTGCAGATTCAGATTGACAGGGGTGTAGTAGGTCAGAGACACTGTACCTCACAAATTCTCAGGAGAGATTGATCTTAAAGGCCTGTGGGGTACACTTGCAACAGCAAGGCTGATGGGGGCACATATATTCCTGAGGGGGTGACCCACTCATCCCAGCAGTGGCCTCTGCTGCTTCTTGGTCTCAGTTCTCTCAGTAGCACACAGAGAGTCACCAGTGATCCCCAAGATGGGGATCATTTCTGTTGGTGACACAGAAACCCCACTGGGAACCCAGCCTGCTCCGAGCCTTCAAATGCTCAGACAAAGTTTTATTTCCTCCCAGCAGGAAGGTCACAGAGATGAGTCTGGGGATTAGAAGTAGGCCAGCTGGCTGATAATTGCATAGAGGTTCTTCTTTTACCTCAGATGGTCAAATCACAGCCTTTTGTTCCCAGATACAGGGACCGAGGACCAAGAGTCTGCTAGAACCTACAGTTTTGAGTGTGACGGGGGAGCTGTGCTGCATGTCCCAGGAAGAAAGGACTGTGGTGAAACTCGGGGGCCTGTGGTTTTCCTGATTTAAGGAACACTTTCAGGTAGGGCATCCCTCTCCCTATCTGCTTGTCAGGGCATTCTTGTGCTCCCTGACCCCATCCCTTTATGGCACCCTTCTATGTTCATCTCTGCTGACACATATTCCACCCCTGCCAGATCGCCAACTAACTCAGCCAAATCAACAGAAGCCCCCAAAGCAGGAAAGGAATTGAACCAAAGGAGAGATTTATTTCCCATTTTCTAATTCTGGTTATAAGTACTCTAAGGATAGACATGTGAAATTTGTAAAACAGCAAAGAATACAAAGAATGAGGACATTGACATCTGCTTGAGCTGTAGGTCAGAGAGGGCTGGAAAGAGGCTCCCTCAGGGCAGGCCTGTGGGTGGCTGATGTCATATACCTGCATGTTTGCTGGAGGAATTTAGTTTTGTGATAGAATGTCTTTTATTATCTCTGTGACATTTTTTCCTGCAAGGTACAGTGCACATAGATGTTAAATCAGGACACTGTTGATGGTACAATCAGCATGTATATATGTAAAAAAGTTAAGTTTTTTGTTAAACATATATTTTTTTCCAGAATAGATACTACTGAATTTATATTCTTGCCTAGTAGTTCAGCCATAACTTCCAATTCTTTGTTAAATAAGTAGGTACAAAAGGATGTTTATCTTGTTTACAATATTATGAACATTGTGGTGTTTTTTCCATGGAGTATTGTGTTAGCTGTGGATTTTCATATGTGGCCTTATCCATGTGGAGGTTTTTGCTTCCATTCCCATAGTCCCTGTCTTTTGTTAGAACCATAACCACTTCTCTGTAGAGATTTACATAAAACATGTTATTTAATTTGCAGGCCAGAAAATAAAGTCTTGTTCAAATTGAAACCTTTTTTAGATAAAACTTGGGCATATAGAAGGTCATAAAGACCAGGTTGGGCCATCTCTATTGCCTAATTAATTATAACAAGAAATAAATATCTTCCAACTAATTGTTAAGTTCCCTGGGCCCCAGAGATGGAAAGAAGATGTAAGCCTGCCTTCCCCAGCAAACACAAACACTGGCACGAAGAATGGGACCTGATAGTTTTGAAGTCAAAATAATGTCTAGGAGAAGATCAAACCAAGTTCATGAGAATAAAATTTCACTCAAGAATGAGGTTATGAAGGGTGTTATGGGAATGGTTCTTTGTGCTGATCTAACAGAGATGTCTTTGGGAACATTTCAGGGCTCAGTTTGGGTGATGTGGGGTGAGAGGGAGGTCCTGCCCTCTCTTCACACACTGTTGCCTCAATGAAGACAGTTGCTTTTCTGCAGAGGGGAGGACCATTCTCAGCTCACTTGCAAAGTTACCAGTAGATTGTGAGTGGCATAGCAGTTGACTGCACCCCTCTCCCCGTGGCTATGTGAAATCAAGAGGGGTTGTGGGAAATTGCATGCACAGAAGCTTAAAAGTTATATAATCACTTGTGCATGCCCCATAAAAAACCCACCAAACAGCAAAACCAATTTTTATTCAACTTCCTCTAAAGCCAGCACTGTTTTGGCAGAAGGGGGCCACTTTCTGCTAGCAGGGGTGGCCTGCTCCTCTATCTTGGGCAGTGGATCTTTCTTAATAAACTTATGTTCTCTTTATTCTGCTTGTGTAGTCCATTCAATTCATTATTCGCAACTAGCAAGAGCCTATCTCTGCCTAAGTCTGCAGCAAGAGTAGGACACCTATGCAGATGGGGAAGCTGTCAGTTTCCAGTGTGAGCCACTTGGAGAGTGAGGAATGTTGTGGGCTGCTAAGCTGTAAGTGTTCCTGAGGGTGTGGGTGGTCAACAGCCCCCTGCAAGGCTCCCTACTAAGGAGGAGTAGCTCTGCCACCCTGAGGTGGACACCAGAAAAATGTGCAAGAGAATGTCATTTTAGAGTCAAGGTGTTTCTTTTTTGAGATTTGTATTTTCCATTCAATTATACTTCAACAATATTTCATGGGACGACCTCCAATTCGTATTTGTTGTGTTACAGCGGACATATAATAAGCATGGAATGTATACACTTGGGAAGTTTTGACTGGTGCATGCTCGAAGTTGTTAAAGTGAAGATAACGAACATGTCCGTTACTCTTCAAGTCTCCTCAGTCCCTGCTCTGCTCTCTTCATTTTGCCCTGCCTTCATGCTCTTCCTCAGTGTTAAATGCTCATGTGCTTTCTGTCATTATAGATTGATTTGCATTGTCTAAAATGTTCAAAAATTTGATTATACAGTGTATAATTTTGGACAGAGCTTGGCTTCTTATTGCAACATGAATATGATTATTTTGACATAGTTCTCTTTTTCTTTAAATATATTAATTCCTTTCCATTTCAGAAATGTATTTAAATTTGTGTATCCATTTGTGGACATTTGTGTTGTTTCCAATTTGGGGCTGCAAGAAATAGAACTGGCATGGACAGGTAAGTAGAAATGCCTTTAACTTGAAGAATTAGGGACTTGTGAAGTTATTAAAAGCTAGATAAATGCAAGTTTCCACTAGACCTATTGTTTCATTTTTGCACTGCCTCTTCACATAAAGCTGTGTCAGCCATAGCCCATCCATCACTTGACATAGTAGCAGAAATAGACTACCCCTCCCTTCTAGCTTCCAAAACACACAAGTGAATCTCAGAAGCTGAATTTAATTTACATTGAAATGCTCAATTATAAGAAGAGTTAGAAATAGTAGTCAACATTTTAGTTCCTCTGATATAGGAAGAAGCTAAGAAAATAAGGAGAAGAGATGTTAAGACCCATAGGCAGTGCATGGCATGTCTGAGTCCACTTGTGGCTGTGTCGGTCTGGGTGAATGACCCCTCCCTAAGAAGCCTCCATTCTCTCCTGTCACATCATAAAAAGATATTTGGGTTTTTGCAAAGGATGGCTACAGAATAGAGACCTAGAAGGAAGGAGACAGCATAGAGGGTAGTGCTGATGGTGTTCTTGAGTGCCAGAGCACCTGGAAGATAGGGAGCATGAGATATCTATAAGTACCTGGGAATTGGAGCAGAACAGCTCAAAAACAGTGTATGAGATGGGATGGAAGAAATGTTTCTCAATCAGCCAATTGGCAGGAAAAAAGCAACACATAAAACAAATCCAAATTACAACCAGACAGCCCAGGTTAATGACGTAAAGCCCAGCCCAAGAGCAACAATTTCAGAAGATCTAGGAGACTGCAAAACTGAACCCCACAAATCTCCTAACACAGAAGGGTGCTCCATGAAGGCAAAGTATCAAAACAGATTAATGCAAGAAAAACAATCAACAACAGACATCCAAAATGATCCATCACCAAAAGAAAAAAAGGAATCCCTGGAAAGATCAATAAATGAAACAGAGACAAACAACCTATCAGATATGAAATTCAAAATAATGATGAAAGAGAAGCTCAATGAGCTCGGCCAGCTCAAAGAAAACTATAAACAACTCCAGGAAAGTTACAAGAAACTTACTGAGAGCTACACCAGCATTAAAAAGGACTTAGAAACTATCAGTAAGGAGGAAATGAAGAATACAATTTCTGAGTTGAAGAATACAGTAGAAGGAAGGAACAGTAGACTAGAGAAAGCAGAGGACCAGATCAGCGAGCTGGAGGACAACGTAGAAAAATATTTCAGACAGTGTAAAAGAATGAAAAAAGGCTAAACAAGAATGAAGAGGTTTTAAGAGAGCTGCAGGACAACATGAAACGCAATTATATCCATATCATAGGGATACGAGAAGGAGAAGAGAAACAAGGAATGGGAACCCTGTTCAAAAAAGTAATGAGAGAATATTTTCAAAATCATGATGAGTGAAAACCTTACTCAAGTTCAGGAAGCACAAGGGTCCAAATGAAGATGAACACAAACAGACCAACTCCAAGGCACACTATAATTGAAGTGGCAAATTTCAAAGACAAAGAGAGAATCCTAAAAGCATCAAGAGAAATACAGCAGATAACATATAAGGGGGCTCCAATAAGGTTATCAAATGATTATTCAACAGAACCAATACGAGCCAGAAGGGAATGGAGTAAAATATTCCCAGTAATGGGAAACAAAGGCATGCAGCCAAAAATACTCTACCCAGCAAGGCTCTCATTCAAAATGGAAGGAGAAATAAGGAGTTTTTCAGACAAAAGAAGACTAAAAGAATACATCTCTACCAAACCAGTGTTGCAAGAAATGCTAAAAGATCTACTTAAAAAAAAAAAGAAGAAGAAACAGAGAGAGATAAAGAGGAACACAAGTGCAAAATGGGAAAATGGCAATAAATAAGTATCAATCAGTAATAAACTTAAATGTAAATGGATTAAATGCACAAATCAAAAGTCATAGGGTAGCTGAATGGATAAGAAAACATGACCCACATATATGCTGACTTCAAGATACCCACCTCAGAACAAAAGATCAACACAGATTAAAAGTGAAGGGATGGAAAAATATATATCAAGCAAATGGACAGGAAAAAAAGGCTGGAGTAGCAATACTTATTTCAGACAAAATAGATTTTATGGTGAAGGCCATAAAAAAGAAAAAGAAGGACATTTCATAATACTTAAGGGAACAATCCATCAAGAAGAAATTACTTGGGTAAACATATATGAACCCAACATAGGAGCTCTGAAATATATAAAGAAAATTGGAGGGCTCCAAGACAGATATAGATAGCAACACACGCATGGGAGGGGATTTTAATACCCCACTATCAACAGTGGACAAATTTTCCAAACAAAAATCACTAAGGATGTTGTGGCATTGAATAACGCTCTAGAGGAAGGGCCTAACTAACTGATATATACAGAACCTTTCAACCCAAAGAAGCAAAATACACATTCTTTTCAAATGCACATGGAACATTCTCTTAAATGGACCACATGGTAGGTCACAAGACAAGCCTCCACAAATACAGGAAAATTGAAACCATACCAAGCATCTTCTCAGATCACAATGCCTTGAAACTAGGAACCAACCTCAAGGGAAAAAAAACAACAACACTCTAACTCATGGAGACTGAATAACACACTTTTAAGTAACAAGTGGGCTAACAATGAGATCAAAGATGAAATTAAAGTTTCTGGAAACAAATGATAATGAATACACAATAGTCCAAAACCTATGGAATGTAGCAAAGGCAGTCCTCAGAGGGAAATTTATAGCAATAAAGATCAGAAGAAGCTTATACAAACAACCTAACCATAAAGTTGCAAAAACTAGAGGAGCAACAACAAACAAAGCCCAGAGCAAGTAGAAGGAAGGAAATTATCAACATCAGAGCAGAACTAAATAACTTAGAGGCTCAAACTACAAATCAAAGAATCAACAAGTCCAGGATCTGGTACTTTGAAAAAATAAAATTGACAAGCCTTTATCCAGACTCATCAAGAAAAAGAGAGAGAGGACCCAGACAAACAAAATCAGAACCGACAGAAGAGAAATCACAACTGATACTTCAGAAATACAAAGGATTGTAAGAAATTACTACAAACAACTATATGACAAGAAATATGACAACATTGGTGAAATAGACTCATTTCTGGAAATGTATAATCTACCAAAACTAAATCCAGAAAAAGCAAAAATCCTGAATAGGCCAATAATAACTAGTGAAATTGAAGAAATAATCCAAAATCTCCCAAAGCCCAAGAGCCCTGGACCAGATGGCTACACAGGTGAATTCTACAAAACATTTACAGAAGAACTAACTCTTATCTTTCTCAACCTGTTCCAAAAAATCCAAGAAGAAGGAAGACTTCCAAACTCTTTCTATGAGGCCAATATTATTCTAACCCCAAAACCAGGTCAAGACACAACTAAGAAAAAAACTAAGACACAACTAAGAGATATAGGCCAATATCTCTGATGAACATAGATGCTAAGATTCTCAAAAAATATTGGCCAACTGGGTCCACCAATACATTTAAAAGATCATACACCACGATCAAGTGGGTTTTATCCCAGGGATGCAAGGATGGGACAACATTCGCAAATCAATAAATGTAATAAACCACATCAACAAAATGAAAGACAAAAACCATATGATCATGGCAATAGATGCTGAAAAAACATTTGATAACGTACAGCAATAATTTGTGATAAAAAAAAAACACTCAGCAAAATGGGAATAGAGGTAGCATCCCTCAACATAATAAAGGCCATATAACCTGAAACCAACATCATACTCAATGGGCAAAAACTAAAAGCTTTCCCCTTAAAATCAGGAAGAAGACAAGGCTGTCCACTTTCTCCACTTAACGTTCAACATGGTTTTGGATAGCCATAGCTATCAGAGAAGAAAAAGGAATCAAAGGTATTCAAATTGGAAAGGAGGAAGTCACACTGTCATTAATTACAGATGATATGATAGTGTACATACAAGCCGATAGGTTTCACCAAAAACTTAATTGACCTAAGAAGCAAATTTAGCAAAATAGCTGGATATAAAGTCAATATCCAGAAATCAAAAGCATTTTTGTATACCAATAATGAAACATCAGAGATAAAAGCTAGAAAACAAATCCCATTTACCATAACAACAAGGAAGATAAAGTACTTAGAAATAAACTTAACCAAGGAGGTAAAAGATCTGCACTCAGAAAACTACAGAACACTGAAGAAAGAAATGAAGATACAATTAATAGAAGCATATACCATGTTCTTGGATGGGAAGATTTAACATCATTAAAATGTCCATACTATCCAGAGCACTCTATAAAATCAATGCAATCCCAATTAAAATACCAATGACAGACTTCACAGAGACAGAAAAAATACTTCAAAAATTTATATGGAGCCCAAAACAGTCACAAATACCCATAGCAATCTTGAGAAAGAAAAGCAAGTTAGGAGGAATCACATTACTGGGCATGCATCAAACTATACTACAAGGCTACTGTAATCTAAACAGTCTGGTACTGGCATAAGAACAGATATATAGATCACTGGAACATAGTAGAGAGCCCAGAAATAAACCCATGACTCTAAGGTCAATTAATATTCGACAAAGGGGGAAGGAACATAAAATGTAGTAAACACACTCTTCAACAAGTGGTGTGGGGAGAACTGGACAGCAACATGCAAAAAGATAAAACTAGACCACCAACTTACACCATACACCAGGATAAACTCAAGATGGATAAAGGACTTAAAAATAAGCAGTGTCACCATGAAGGTCCTGGAGAAAAATATAGGCAGTAAAATTTTAGATATCCTACACAGAAACGTGTTTACTGATACTTCTCCAAGGGCAAAGGAAATCAAAGAACACATAAATCAATGGGACTATATCAAACTGAAATTTTCTGTTCAGCTAAAGAAAACAACAGCAAAATTCAAAGGGAACCAACTGTATGGGAAAACATAATTGCCAGCGATACCTCAGACAAGGGTTTGATCTCCAAAATATGTAAAGAACTTATGTGACTCAACACCAAGGAGACAGACAGCCCAATTAAAAAATGGGCAAAGGACCTGAACAGACAACTCTCTGAGGAAGACATACAAAGTGCCCAAAAGCATATGAAAGAATGCTCAACATCACTAGCCATCAGAGAGATGCAAATTAAAACCACAATAAGATACCACCTCACACCTGTCAGAATGGCCATCATCAAATCAACAAACAACAAATGTTGGTGAGGATGAGGGAAAAAGGGAACCCTGGTGCACTGTTGGTGGGAAGGCAGGCTGGTGCAGCCACTATGGAAAACAGTATGGAGTTTCCTTAAAAAAATAAAAAAGGAGCTGCCTTTTGATCCAGCAATTCCACTTCTAGGACTATACCCGAACAACCCTGAGACACCAATTCATGAGAACCTGTGTACCCCTATGTTTATAGCAGCGCTATTTATAATAGCCAAGTACTGGAAATAGCCTAAGTGTCCATCACTGGATGATTGGATCAAGAAACTTAGGTATACTTACACAACAGAATACTACATAGCAGAAAGAAAGAAGGAATTCCTACGCTTTGCAACAACATGGATGCAAATGGAAAGTATTATGCTTAGTGAACTAAGCCAGTCAGTGAAGGACAAATACCATATGATCTCACCCATAACAGGACAATAATGAACAAAAAAACAAACAAGTAAAACAGGACCATATATGTGAATACAATGAATAGACCTTCAGTGGGCAGAGGGGAGGGGGAAGGTGGGAAGAGGTGACAAAGAAGGGGAGCAGTTTACTGAAGGAAGTAGCATGGAAGAACCATGGACATGGACAAAAAGTGGGATTGACTTTGTAGGGGACTGCATGGGTAGGGAAAGGGACAAAGGGGAAGAAAAAGGGAATGGATGTAATATACCAACAGGAAAATTAAATTAGAAAAAAAAACACAAGTTGAAAATGAAAAATATAATATCCAAAGTGAAGAATACACTAGAAGAAATTAAAAGCAGGCTGCATGAAGGAGAGGACTAAATCAGTAATTTGGAAGACAAGGTAGAAAAGAACACCCAGTCAGAGTGAAAAAACAGAACACAAAACACCCCAAAAGAATAAGGATAGTGTAAGGGAGTTTTAGGACATTTTGAAACATAACAATATTTGCATCATAGGAATTCTAGGAGCAGAGAAAAAGGACCAAGGTCTACACAACCTGTTTGAAAAAATTAATGACAAAAAATGTCCCTATCTTAGTGAGGAAAAAAGCCAGCCAAGTTCAGGAAGCACAGAGAGTGTCCCAAAGACACTTACTCTCAGCCCAGATCACCGACAGTGAGCCCTAAAATGTTCCCATGGACAACTCTGTACCATCAGCACGGAAGACCATTCCCATAACACCCCTCATAACCTCATCCTCAGGTGAAATTTTCCTCTCATGAACATTGTTTGATCTTCTCCTAGACATTATTTTGACTTCAAAAAGTGTCAGGTCCCACTCTTTATGCCAGTGTTTGTGTTTGTTGTGGAAGGCAGGCTTACATTCTCTGTCCATCTCTGGCACCCAGGGAACTTAGCAGTTAGTGGGAAGATATTTACCTCTTATGAAATAATTAGTTAGGCAATAGAGATAGCCCAAGCTGGTCCTCATGACCTTGTATTGGCTCAAATTTTATCTAAAAAAGATTTCAGATTGAACAAGACTTTATTTTCTGGCCTGCAAATTGAATAGCATGGTGAAGTAAATCTCTACAGAGAAGTGGTCATGGTTCTAACAAAAGATAGGGACTGTGGGAATGGAAGGAAAAACCTCCACATGGTAAAGGCCACACATGAAAACACACAGCTAAAAAACACCAAAATGTTCATAATATTGTGAATAAGGGATCATCCTTTTGTACTTATTTATTTAACAAAGGACAGGAAGCTCTGGCTGAACTATAAGGCAAGATGATAAATTCAGTGGTATCCAATATGAAAAAAAAAATGATCTGTTTAAAAAAAGACTCGATTTTTAAACAGATATACATACTGATTGAATCATCACCAGTGCCCTCATTCCATGTCCATGTGCACTGAACCATCATGAACAAGATCACAGAGATTGTAAAAGATATTCTATCACAAAACTCAGATCCCTTAGTGATCATGCGGGTCTGTGACGTCAGCCACCCGCAGGCCTGCACTGAGGGAACCTCTTTCAAGTCCCTTCTGACCTGCAGCTCAGGCAGACGTCATTGTCCTCACTCTTCAGTTTTTATTTTTACAAATTCCACATGTCTGTCCTTAGAGAACCTGCAACCAGAATAGGAAAATGGGAAATAAATCTCTCCTCTGGTTCTTTTTCTTTACTGCTTTTGGGGCTTCTGTTGATTTGGATGAGTTATTTGGAGACCTGGCCAGAGGTGGAATGTGTGTCAGCAGAGATGAACATAGAGGGGTGCCATGGTGGGACAAGGTCAGAGAACACAATGATGCCCTGACAAGAGACAGGGAGAGGGATGGTCTACCTGAAAGTGTCCCCTAAATCAGGAAAACCATAGGCCCCTGAGTTTCACCACAGTCCTTTCATTCTGGGACATGCAGGACATCTCCCCCTTCACACTCAAAACTGCAGGTTCTAGCAGATTCCTGGTCCTGGGTCCCTGTGCCTGGGAACAAAGCATAGTCTGGTGACCATCTGAGGCAAAATAAGAACCTATGCAATTACCACCCAGCTTGCAAGCTTCTCATCCCCAGACTCATCTCTGTGATGTTCCTGGTGGGAGGAAATAAAACCTTGTCAGAGCATTTGAGAGTTCAAATCAGAGAGGATTCCCAGCGGTGTTTCTGTGTCCCAAACAGTAACGATCCCCATTTGATGGAACACCTGGGGCTATCTGTGTGGTGCTGAGATACCTTAGACCTTAGCACAGGCCCCTGCTGGAGTGAGTGGGTCACCCTTTCAGGGATACATGTACTCCCATCAGCCTTGCTGTTGCAAGTGTACCCCACAGGCTAGTAAGATCAACCTCTCCTGAGAGTTTGTGAGGTACAGAGTCTCTGACCGACTGCACCCCTGTCTATCAAAATCTGAAGTTTAATAGGACGTGGAGACTTCCCCTGTGCACATGAGAGCAGGACAAATAGTTCTACCTTCACATGAAGGGATCTCATTTTGAATGGACACCACATGAGCTGGACTGTTGTTGAAGAAGCAACTTGAAAGTGTCACTTAGGTTGCAATGCTTACAAAATGTCACAAAAATTTTGATGCTCACTAGAAATGACATCTCTGTGACAAGATTTGCTCAGGTAGCCCAAGATTCTGATTCTGAAGGGCAAAGTCTAATGTGAAAGAGAGAGGTTACTGTGCACCTGACAGGAAGCTGTGGGGAATGCCTGGAACCCAGACATCCCAGGCTCCTGGTACCATATATGCGTGTGAGTTAATGTGTGTGTGTGTGTGTGTGTGTGTGTGTGTGTGTGTGTGTGTAGTGCTCAGAGGGTCACAGTGGTAGGACACCAAAATATTAAAGGACAATAAACTGGTAAGAAAGGCACAGTTTTGGGAAAACTGAGGGCAGGGAGTGGGAGGGCCCTGAGCACAGACCCTGCCCCCAGCTCACGTAACAAGACCAGTCACCTTGCCCCAGAATAAAGCTCAGTGCACAGGTAGAACTCACAGCAGGTTGCACCATCTGGACAGAGGTGCCTGGGAGCCTTACTGGACATCCAACTTTTTTCAAAGAGGGAGCCACAGAGCAGGTGGCAGACAGCATGGGATCCCTGTTAGTCTGCACTCCCAGAGCACTTGTGCACTGGCAAGGGCTTCTGCTGGTTGGTAAGTAGGTGACAATCTCATGGGGTAGAGGAACAAGGTTGATAGGGAGGTTGGCTGGATCTCTCCAAGAGTGTGGTGTTGTGAGAAAAGAGGGAAGACTTCTGTTTGGACCTGAGAGTAAAGGGAAATAGAGCTGTGTCAGAGGGGGAAGAGGTTCAGCAAGAGCAAGGAGAATTCTAATAATGAAGAAGTGGTGCAAGGCAGGAAAACCTAAATTGCTGTTCATTTTCAAAGTTTTGAGCATTGAGTTATGAAAACTGATATTAGTAATAATTGTCATCAGGTAACATGAGTCAAATACTTAAGCAGGGGTGCTGGACATTGTCCTTACCACCCACATTGACCATGGGAGATATGGTCACACATGCAGACTCAGGCAGGGAGATGAGGGACTTGTTCAGGATCCACAGCCTCATCTTTCCATCCCAACACATAGATGCAAATACTAATCAATTCTTTCTTTTCTATGCTAGCCTCACTATTAAGTCTCTGGTGCCTGCCCACCAACGCCCAATTGGGGATTGTGTCGGTGGATGCTCTCCAAGGGCAGAATGTGCGTCTACGATTCAGCAATAAGCCTCCCCTTGCTGTCAACTTCACATGGTACAGAGGACAGGAGGAAACACATGATAAAAAAATTGCAGGTGTTTTAATGAGGGAGAGAAGATATGAAGGAGGTCGTTCCCACAAAGGACGAGAGATAGTAGAGTTGGATGGAACCTTGCTGATAATGAAGGTCAGCCCAAATGACACAGGAGTGTACACTCTAGTGGCCTACTATGAGAATTCAACCAAAGAAACAGCATTCGGACGGCTTAATGTGTACCGTGAGTGATTGCTCTTTGACTTCTAGGGATTGGGTGGGATGAATTCTTCTTCACTCATGAGACTGAATTCTGTCTCCATTACCTCTGCATCACATTCCAGGCTGGGTTTGGCATGTAGGGCAGGATGCATGGAATGTGGATATTATTCCCCTTCCCAAATCCCAGACCTTCAAAGTCTCTGCAGACAGAATGACCAGTCTAACCAGAATAAGCCAGCAGAGGGAGGCCAGTCTCAGTGCAGCCCCCTGAGCCCCTCCCTAGGACATAGACCATGAGAATGACCCTGCTATACCATATCAGAACATGGTCTGAGAGACCTCTGCAATTTTCACAGAGCTCAGCTCAAGAGCCCCTACCAAGAACCCCGTCCTGTGGTTCTTGACTGCAGGGTTCTGAGTAGCCCTGTGTCCGATTGGGATTTACTTCCCAAGAAAGGCTAACCAGGCAACGGAGCAATGGGAGCTTGTGAGCTGGTCACCAGCAAGAGCCACACATTGGCAAAACAGTTCATTCTATTGCCTGAAACTGTGGGTGACAGCACAGGTTCATAGTGTCTTTGGATCTCAGCTGACTGTCCTGAGGTTCTTAGCAAATTTCAGAGAAATGTCAGCATCCCAGAAGCAAACTGAGGAAAAAAGATGCTCCTGGCAGATCCTCAACCACCAGGGAGAGCCTAGAGGATTCTCCCATGGTATTGATCAATAACTGATGTCTCTTACTTGAGCAGCTCTTCTATCCCAAGATTTAGCTCCGATACTATCAATATTTTATGGTGAATATGCTGACAACCTGGTGGCCTTCTCCACTGAGGGTAAACTAAGGCACACGGAGTCATAATCCCTAAAGCAGAGTCACACAGACCATGAGCAGCTGTTCATAGTCACTCTGGATTTGTCTGCAGCTACTGCTTTGTCTTCCCCTCCACCCCAGGTGCCTGTGAGCAGCCTGTGGATTTTTAAACCAACCATTAGTCTAGATCTTTTGTTTCCTGATGTCTTACTGTCACTCTCACTGGGCACTCTACTCCTGACACCAGCTCAGGAACAAACATGTAACGAATACTCAGTTACTTGAGATGAATTAGAAAGAAGTAAAGTGTGAGTTAATGCATGAATGATTGGTGCAATATCTCTTCAGAAGCTGGATTTCTGGCCCTAGGAGACAAGTCCTCTGTCCCTGCTGGGACTAACACCCATGTCTCAGACCCTTCTCTGCTCTCTCATGAAACAGTCTTCCTTATAATTGGTCTTACGCCATGAAGTAGTAGTAATAATAATAATAATTTCCCCATATGTAAGAATATAAAAATTTGCAAAATTTCTATCTCATAACTACATAACACAAATGGCCCACAAGGGTGACCTTTACAGATCTTGCTGTGGACTGTGAGTTGCTGCGATCTCTGAGAAAGCAGTGTGGCTCCATGTCTCAAGTCCATTCTGAGTTAGTCACATCCAATCTTTCTTCACAGCACTCGTGAGAGCACCCACATTGGTAATCAACGAAAACCCAGTCACTGAGAATAAGGATGCTGTGGAAATGACCTGCTACTCAAATGGGATCTCCACTCAGTGGTGGTTCAATGGCTGGTATCTGCAGCTCAACGAGAGAATGAAGCTGTCTGACAACCACAGAGCCCTCACCATAAACCCCGTCAAGAGGGAAGATGCTGGAATATACCGGTGTGAAGGCTCCAACCCCGTCAGTTCTGCTGAAAGTTGGTCCCGTGTGCTGCATGTGAATCATGAGTGACCCTCCTTTCCTCCTATATGTTGTTAAGCTCTCAATAAAGTTTTTTGCATTATTAAAATAGATTTGTTGTAAAGGTGAATATTTCATAAGAGATTTGCCTTGAGTCAACAACACTAAAAATGTGAGCTGATTTGGTCATTAATGTTGACTTAAAATCACATCACATTTCAGACCAATAGCTGGCTCCATTTGGCCTCATTTGTACCATGTCCGTGGTGGAGATGACATTGTGCCCCTCAGAGGATAAGCAATAGTTGTGTGACGACCAATGGGAGCAGGTGATGAACTCATAGGATGTAAGCTTTGTCCCTTCTGCAGGCAAACCTGTGGGGGGCACCTGGACACTGGTTTAGATGAGAGGAAGGAACAAAAGGATTCCCATGTGGGTAGACACACTGATCTTTGATTTCCCTTTAGAAATACTCTTTTGAGTATTTATTGGATAAGACACTTATTTGCCTAAGTTCAGTACATCTTTGTTTTTTCTTTTTCATGAGATATAATTAGAAACTTGGCTCATAAAACCAAGGCTTTAAGGCCTGGCTGGTGGCACAGTGGATAAGGTTCTGGCCTGTGAACCCAAAGGTCTCTGGTTCGATTCCCCAGACAGGGCACATAACCAGGTTGCCATCCAGATCTCCAGATAGGTCCGTAGTTGAAGGCAGGTGAAAGGCAATCATACATTGATGTCTCTCTCCCTCTCTGCCTCTCTCCCTTCCCCTCCCTCTAAAAATAAGAAATAAAATATTTTTTAAAAAACCCAAAGCTTTTGCTCAAATATTCTAGTTCAGGCTGGTCCCCAAGTAATTAGAAATGACCTCACCCTTTATGGAACTAAGTTTGATCTTGATGGGTGTTTTTGTAACTCTTGCAGAAGAGGACATCACTCAAAACTGGAGAGACTGCAGGTGAAGGGTATACGTGAGGTTTCCTAACCTCAGCTGGCTGTTTAGCCTCCCAGTTTAGGTTTCATAGAAAGGCATGCATCAGAAAAAACTGTATAATGAATGCCAGTTCCTCTGCAGTTATGTAATTAATGAGGCCAAATCAGGTGACACCTGCCATGTTGTAGCATCAAGAATATACATTGTTCCTTGGTTAGGAAAGATATTTGATCAATGCATAATATCCGAAATTTACTGATTTCAAAATATTCATCCTGCCTCTGAGCTGACTCATTTTTTTTTGTTTTTACTGCATGCTCTCCTTTGCTTACCCACGATCCACCTCTGACCAATTCTTCAAGGATTTCAGCCAAATAGCTCAGGCACTACTAGGATCATTAAAAACAGAGAACTAGAGCTTCAATTTTGTCTAAATCTCCACATTCTTCAATCATTATACTAAGTTTCTCAGTTTCACCTGGTTTCTCAGCAGCCTGGAAGATATTTGAAATGGCATCCAGAATAACCAGAATGATTTTGGTATCTTTCATAGTTAAGAGGTTCACCAATGGTTCTATGATGCCAAAATGAGTAAGGTATACAATCTCTACAAAACCATGGAAATGTATCTGTATACAAGGCTTCATTAAAGTTGATTGAGAAGTATTTCTCTGTAGAGGAAGAGGAAGATCGAAATGTTGTGCCAGAAACTACCCCTGATGGCTATATGTTCCAAGTTCAGGATGGCACCCCTGAGACCTTCAACTTTTAGATCACACAGCTGAGGCATTAAATGTTGTTTGTTGTGTACTACGGTATAAGTTTATCTTACTATTTCTCTACTAAGAAAAACTCTTTTTAAATGTGGTTTGTTATTGTAGCACTTTTTACAATGAAACTATACTTAGACAGTTCCAAACTGTACATATTATATGAAACTTCTCCTCTCAATGGATTTTTTATTTCTGTGTGGAATTTCACATCTTACAGTGACCTGTAAATAAAGACTAAGTCCCACCATTAAAAATAAAAAAAAAAAACAAACAAAAAACAAAGGGCTAGAAAAGAGATTTATTTCCCAAGTCCTGTCTGTAGACTCTCCTAAGAATGAGCACATGGATTTATTAAATACAATGGAGAAGTCAATGAACAAGGATGCTTATATCTGACCTGGTCACAGGAGGCACAGTGCAGGGCTGTGGGGCTAATGGGACAGGGATCTGCATGTTTACAAGAGTTACTGAGTCATGGAAGAATATTGTTTTAAAATCTCGTACTCTTTTTTATAGAGAAACAAAATGTTTTATTCATTTTTTTCTTTTTTCTTATTTATTCCATTATCGTTTCCCCATTTATCCCCCTTTGCCACCCTCCACTCAGCTCATCATTCACCCCCTCAGTCAATCCTTCCTCTGTTGTCCAAGTCCATGGGTCATTCATACATGTTCTTTGACTCATTTCTTCTATTTCCTTCCACCATTCCTTCCATCTTCTCCCCTCTGGCAGCTGTCAGTCTCTTCCTTATTTCCATGTCTCTGGTACAGTTTTGCTCATTGGTTTATTTTTTCATTAGATTCCAGTCATAAGTGAAATCATACACTGTTTATCTTTCACTGACGGGCTTATTTCGCTCAGCATAATAGTCTCCAGTTCCATTCATGTTGTCACAAAAGGTCCGAGTTCCTATATTTCACTCTTTGTCTCTGTTTCTTCATCTTCTTAAAGCAGCCTATTTAGCATCTCTTGCAATGCTGGTTTGATGGAGATATATCCTTTAGCCTTCTTCTTCTTATTTCCTGTCCTATTTTGAATGAGAACTTTGCTGGGTAGACTAGTCTTGATTTCAAGTCTTCGCTTCTTATTATCAGGAATATTTTCTGTCAGTCCCTTCTGGATTGTGGTGTTTCTGTTGAGAAATTAGCAGATAGTCTTATGAGAGTGCCCTTGTATGTTACTAACTGTTTTTCCCTTGCTGCCTTTAGGATGCTCTCTTTGTCCTTAAAATTTCCTGTTTCAAGTGTGACGTGTGTTGAGTGGGTATCTTTGGATTTACCTTGAATGGCACTCCCTGTGCTTCTGGACATTTTGTGGCTTTCCCCCTCACTTAGATAAAGATATTTTTGGTCATTTTTGGTCTTCTCTACATTTGTTTTACAAGTTGAAGACTTCAGAAATAATGGTACTTGCAGTGTTCAGCCAGTCTCCATAGTAGAAATTATTTTGCCTACTAAGTTGAGGTAAAAAATAAAAGGCCCTTGAATTTAAATAATTTTGTAGAATAGTATTCTAGCTATTTTTGAATTTGCGGTTGACTTCCTACATGGTACTAAACTAACCCCTGAACTATTTAAGAGTCTGTTGAGGTAGAGATTAGATATGTTCACATTTCAATAAGAAAGTTTACTATAGCATTTATTCTTTTCCCCAAGCATCCCCAATTTGGGGTCCTTCATAACTGGAGATGTATATTTCCATAATCTGCTTGAAAGGAATCTCATCTAATTTACATGCTCATATAAGAATATATATTGTCTATGTACATGAATCATGTAGTTTAGTAGTTTGCAACTTCCATCCAAATTGGTCTTCATTCTCAGCATCTTTTCTAACCTAAAGATTGACTGATTTCACAACACACCCATGACCAGTTGGTTGCTTTTTAAAACATAAATTGCTAACAAAATCTGTACATTACACACTCACAAATAAGCACCTATTTTAGAACAATGAATAAGAAAGATAGCATGTCTTCTATGTAATATACATCCACAATTTCTTACTTTTCTCTTCTTCCTTAATTGCACCTGATTGTTTTGAGTTATGGCAAGTAACCAGATTTTCCCATATTGTGAAATGATTCCAATATAAGAAAACTTAACCTGCAGTAATGCAGATACAAGTAATATACAAAACTGTACCTTATTTAGTAAAATCTATTTATAACAAGATCACTTTAGAGCATTCATAAGCTAAAGTTGGTTCTTATTCATTCAGCTGCTGTATGTCTTTTGATTGGTGTATTTAATCCATTTACCTTTCACCTTTGTTTCTGGCTGTCTCTCTGTTTCTTCATTTTCTTAAAGCAGACACTTTAGCATGTCTTGCAATGCTGGTTTGGAGGAGATGTATTCTTTTAACCTTATTTTTTTGTCTGGGAAGCTCCTTGTTTCACCTTCCATTTTGAATGAGAGCCTTGCCGGGTAGAGTATTCTTGGTTGCAGGCCTCCGTTTTCATTGCTTGAAATATTTTTTTGCCATTCTCTTCTGGCTTATTGTGTTTCGGTGGAGAAATCAGCTGATAACTATATAGGAGCCCCCTTGTATATTATGAGCTGTTGCTCTCTTGCTCCTTTTAGGATTCTCTCCTTGTGTTTGAAATTTGCCATTTTCAAGATGATGTGTCTTGGAGTGACACATTTTTGGGTTCATCTTCCTTGGGACCCTCTGTGTTTCCTGAGTTTGCATGACATTTTCTCTCCTCAAGTTAGGGAAGTTTTCTGTCATTACTTTTTCAAAGAAGTTTTCTATCCCTTGCTCCCCTCTTCCCCTTCTGTTATCCCTATGATACGGATGTTATTATGTTTCATGTTGTCCTGCATCTCTCTTAAAACCCCTTCATTCATTTTCAGTCTGTTTTTCATGTTGTTGCACTGGGAAAGCATGAAAAAGCAACACTTTCCTTTATACTCTAGTGGGAGTGACAGTAACACATCAGCACACAAACAAATGATCTGAAGTGATGTGTGGTTCAAAATCCACATCCCGTTCAGAGGCCCCTGGGGTGGAGAAGACAGGGCAGTGGCTGCAGACACACCTCAAGTGACTCTGAAGAGGTGCTCGTGGTCATGTGACTTTGCTTTAGTGATTATGACCCCCTGTACCTCAGTTTCTCCTCCGTGGAGGAGGATGAATATTTGGTTGCCAGGTTGTCTGAATATTCACTATAAAATATTGACAGTATCTGAGCTAAGTCATGAGATAGAAGAGCTGCTCAAGTAAGAGGCGTCTGTTATTGATCAATTCCATGAGAGAATCCCCTGGGCTGATCCAGGTAGTTGAGGATGTGCCAGGAGCATCTTTATTCATCAGTTTCCTTCTGGAATGTGGACCCTTCTCTGAACTTTGCTAAGGTCCTCAGGACAGTCAACAGAGATCCAAAATATTGTTTACCTGAGCTGTCACCCACTGTCTCAGGGGATAGACAGAACTTTGTTTTTGCCAAGATGTAGCTCTTGCTGGTGACCAGCACATCGGCACCCGTTGAGTCATTGCCTGATTAGCCTTTCTTGGGAAGCAATTCCAACCAGACAGTGGGCCACTCAGGTCGCTGCAGTCAATATCCCATGGACCAGCTTCTTGGAAGGGACTCTTGAGCTTAGCTCTGTGAGAATTGCAGGCATCTCTCAGGCCATGCTCTGACCTAGTACAGCAGGGTCATTCTCACGGCCTAGGTCCTAGAGAGGGGCTCAGGAGGCTGCACAGAGGCTGGTCTCCCTCTGCTGAGTAACTCTTTTCAGACTAGTCCTTCTGTCTGCAGGGACTCTGCAGTGCTGAGATTTGGGGAGGGTATTAACAACTTAGAAAGCTTGTCTGCATTCCATGCATCTTGCACTAGAAGCTAAACCCAGCCTGGAATGTACTGCAGAGAGGATAAAGGAAGAATCCAGGGCTGACAGTACAATGCATGAAGAAGAATTCACCTCACCTGATCCCCAGAGGTCAGAGAGCAATCGCTCACTGTACAGATTAAGTCATCCAAATCCTATGTCTCTTTTGAATTCAGAAGGTAGGCCACTACGGTGTACATTCCTGAGTCTTTCAAGGTAGCCTTCCATATCAGCAAGGTTCCTTCCAAGTCTATTAATTTGCCTTCTCTTTGTGAAAGGCCACTTT
This sequence comes from Noctilio leporinus, assembly GCA_004026585.1. Taxonomy (NCBI): domain Eukaryota; kingdom Metazoa; phylum Chordata; class Mammalia; order Chiroptera; family Noctilionidae; genus Noctilio; species Noctilio leporinus. The sequence goes on along the minus strand of PVIW01005002.1, from coordinate 65,634 downwards.
CAAATCTTGTCTCCTACATAGAAAGACCTCCAATTATATTATTATGTATTTACCCTTCTCCTCTGAACCACCTGAAGCCTAAAGCATTGGGAGGCTCATTGCACAACTGAAGATGCACATTCTTTATTTCAGCAACATTGGATGACACAATAGCTAATTGGGTGCTGGTGGGCAGGTACCAGTGACTTAATATGGAGACTAGGATAGAAGAAAGAAGTTGATCAATATATGTATCTATGTATTGGGGTGGAAAGATGTGTACCTGGCCTGGAGAAGGTCCAGCACCCTGGTTAAGTATTTTACTGCTGTTATCTGACATCAATTCTTGTTATTATGATCAGTTTTTATAACTTAACACTCAATGATGAATAACATTGGAAATGAACCACAATTAACATTTCCTGCCTTGCACCACTTCTACATTACTGAATTCTCTTCTCTCTTGTTGAGCTCCTTCCCCATCTGACACAGCTCTATTTCCTTTTACTCTCAGGTCCAAACTGAAGTCTTTCCTTTTTTCTCACAACACTGCACTCTTGAAGAGATCCAAACAGTCTCCCTGTCAATCTCCTCCCTCTATCCCATGAGCTGGTCACCACTTACCAGCCACCAGGATCCCTTGGCAGTGGACAAGTGCTCTGCAGGAAGAGACAGATCCCATGGTGTCTGCATCTGCTCTGTGGCTCCCTCCTTGAGAAAACCTTGAGGTTCAGTTAAGGTTCACAGTCACCTCTGTCCTGATGGTGTAATCTGCTGTGAGCCCTACCTGTGATCTGAGCTTTATTCTGGGGCAATGTCATTGTTCTTGTCATGTGGGCAGGAGGCAGGGTCTGTGATCAGGACTCATCCATTTTCTGCCCTTATTTTTCCCACTACTATGCCCTTGTTACCATTTTATTGACCTTCAATATTTAGTGTCCTGGGAACTGCTGAGGCCTCTGGGAACTACACACACAGCTCCCTGTCAGGTGCACAATAGCCTCTCTCTTTCACATTTGACTTAGTCCTTCAGAATCAGAATCTTGAACTACCAGAACAAAACTTGTCCCAGTGATGTCATTCCTTGTGTACATCAAAACCCTTGCGGCACTTTGTAAAATTGAGACCCAGGTGACACCTTAAAATTCCTTCTTCAACAGCTGTCCACCTGACGTCATGCCTATTCAAAATGAGATCCCTTCATGTGAAGGTAGAACCATTTCTCCCCCTCTCCTTTGCACAGAGGAAAGCCTTCATATCCTGTTAAACTGCAGATTCAGATTGACAGGGGTGTAGTGGATCAAAGGCACTGTACCTCACAAACTCTCAGGAGAGGTTGATCTTACTGGCTTGTGGGGTATACTTGCAATAGCAAGGCTGATGGGGACACATGTATTCCTGAGGGGGTGACCCATTCATCCCAGCAGTGGCATCTGCTGCTTCTTGGTCTCAGTTCTCCCAGTAGTAGCACACAGAGAGCCACCAGTGTCCCCTCAGATGGGGATCATTTCTGTTGGTGACACAGAAACCCAACTGGGAATCCAGCCTGCTTTGAGTCTTCAAATGCTCAGACAAAGTTTTATTTCCTATCAGTAAGAAGGGCACAGAGATGAGTCTGGAGATGATGGTCACCACACTGCCTCTTGTTCCCAGACACAGGGACCCAGGACCAAGAGTCTGCTTGAACCTACAATTTTGAGTGTGATGGGGGAGGCGTCCTGCATGTCCCAGGAAGAGAGTACTGTGGTGAAATTTAGGGGCCTGTGGTTTTTCTGATTTAAGGGACACTTTCAGGTACAGCATTCCTCTTCCTGTCTGCTTATCAGGGCATCTTAGTGCTCCCTGACCCCATCCCTTTATGACACCCTTCTATGTTCATCTCTGCTGACACACATTCCACCTATGGCAAGGTCTGCAAATAACAGCCAAATCAACAGAAGCCTCCAAAGCAGTAAAGGAATAGAACCAGAGAAGAGATGTATTTTCCATTTTCTAATTCTGGTTTTAGGTTCTCTAAGGACAGACAAGTTGAATTTGTAAAAACAACAAAGAATACGAAGAATGAGCACTGTGACGTCTGTCTGAGCTGCAGATCAGATAGGGCTGGAAAGAGGCTCCCTCAGTGCAGGCCTGCGGGTGGCTGACATCACATACCTGCATGTTTGCTGGAGGAGTTTAATTTTGTGATAGAATGTCTTTTATCATCTCTGTATTCTTGTTCCTGGAAGGTGCAGTGCATATAGATGTGAAATCAGGACACTATTGATGGTTCAATAAGCATGTTAATATGTAAAAAAGTTAAGATTTCTTTTAAACAAATTGTTTTTTTTTTCACATTTGATACTACTGAATTTATATTCTTGCTTAGTATTTCAGCCTGAACTTCCAGTTCTTTGTTAAATAAGTAGGTACAAAAGGATGTTCACATTATTCACAGTAATATGAATATTTTGGTGTTTCTTCTGTGGAGTATTGTGTTAGCTGTATGTTTTCCTGTGTGTCATTTTACCATGTGGAGTTTTTCCTTCCATTCCCACAGTCCCTGTCTTTTGCTAGAACCATAACCACTTCGCTGTAGAGATTTGCATTAAACATTTTATTCAATTTGCAGGCCAGAAAATAAAGTCCTGTTCAACCTGAAGACTTTTAAGATAAAACTTGATCAAGTACAAGTTCATGAAGACCAGCTTGGGCCATCTCCATGGACTAATTATTTCACAAGAGTTGAGTATTTTCCTAGTACCTGTTACATTCCCTGGGCCCCAGAGATGGACAGAGAATGGAAGCCTGCCTTCCCCAACAAACACAAACACTGGCATGAGGAATGGGACCTGACAGTTTTTGAAGTCAAAATAATGTCTAGGAGAAGATCAAACAAAGTTCATGAGAGGAAAATTTCTCCTGAAGATTAGGTTATGAAGTGTGTTATGGGAATGGTTCTCTGTGCTGATGGTACAGCGATGTCTATGGGAACATTTTAGGGCTCACAGTAGGTGAACCGGAGTGAGAGGGAGGTCCCACCCTCTCTTCACACATTGTTGACTCAAGGAAGGGCAGTTGGTTTTCTGCAGAGGGGAGGACTGTTCTCAGCTCACATTTGCAAAGTTAGCTGTAGACTGTGAGTGACTGAGATGTTTCAAGGTAGGTGTGTCCTCAGAGCTCCCTGTAAGGAGCACAAGCACTCACCCTTACCTTCCTGTCATCCTCATCTGCCTTTTGAAAAAGTGTGGGAGTCTGGGTCACACCAGAAATTCTTATCACACACACTGTGCACTGGATCACCTGTAAAATTTGACAATTATGATACCCAGGTGACACTTTAGAAGTGTTGCTTCTGTTGCTGCCCAGCTAAGGTCAATACCTGCTAGGAGGTGACCTGGTGATATGGGGAGGCAGCCCTCCTTTTTCCTGTGCATGGGAAACATCTGCTTATGTGAGCAAAGTGCAGATTCTGACCATTCAGCATCTGACAGCTCTCAGAGGGCAGTTCTTGTACTGGCCAGTGGTGCACTTTCACCTGCATGCTTGCTGGGGACATTTTCTCACCCCCAACATTGGCCTCTGCTGCATCCTGGCCTTGGGCCTCTCAGCACAACTCGGAGAGCCCTAGGGATCCCCAAATGCAGAAGATTATTAATGCCTGTGACATGAAAACTTCACTAGGAACTGGGGTCTTCCATGTGTTCCCAAATGCTCTGAAAAGGTTGGATTTCCTCTCAGTCAAAAGCTCACAGAGATGACTCTGTGGTGAGAAGGAGTCACATCATTGATGACTGATGAGAGGGACACCCTCCTATCTTTGGGGCTGCTGCCTGGCCACAGCTTCCAGGGACAGATTGTCAGTGCCTGGGGGTCCCAAAAGGAATAGTCCTACAGGTGTAACGTGTGACTCTGTCCTGGGAGGAGAGGCTGTTGTGGTGGGTTAACTGGGCCCTCATCCTGACCCAGTCTGCAGTCAAGAGGGGGGTCAGTCCTTCCCCGGGCTATCACCTTGGACCCTGGGTCAGGGGCTTCTGGCCTGGCCAGGACAGAAGAACAGGGGCTCTCAGGAGAGCCCACAGCAGGGTGTGAAGCTGCTCACAGCTGGGAGGTCAGTGCGGGTGTGGTCAGTGTCCTGGTCCTCACCCCTGGATGCACATGTATTTCTGACTCCACGTGGGGTAAGGATTCAGGGCTGTGAGAGGACCCTCACTAAAGCCAGTGCCCATGGATCTTCCAGTGTCCTGTTTTATGGCACTAGATTCTTCCTTCATTGGTTCCCTTCCATCCCTGTAAGCTCTTCTGGAGAATGTCTTCTGTGCCAGCACCAGGCTTGGCCTGAGGATCTGACACAGACAGGGCTGATGTTATCCTGGTGTGGAGCAGGGAGCCAGGCATTTGAAGTATTGTTGAAAGACACTGGTTAATGAAAATGAAGAGGGAATGTGAAGGGAAGTACCTGAAGTGACGCAAGCTTGTAACAGAACCACCTTCAGAAGGTTTTATTTGCCCTTGTGAGTGGGTGTGGGTGAACATTTGTCACATTTAAAATGTAGCAGAGGGTAGAGAAGCTGCAGAGGACTGGATCTTAGGTGGTTGTGAGGCAGGAGACAGACCAGGAATGAGGAAGCCCCGAGATGCCACATTGTCATCCTCTAGAGCCTACAATCCTGGTTACAAAGAAACGCCTGGTAACACCTAGCAGGGGGCTGCTGGTGTGCACCCTAGCGCTAGGTGACCATTCTTAGCTTTATGATTGCGCTATTATAATAAATTAGCACAGCAGTTTCTCCATGACCCCTCCCTCTAACCATGAGAAATCAAGTGGGGTTGTAGGAAGTTGCATACACAGAAGCTTTAAAGTTATATAATCACTTGTGCATGCACCATAAAAAAACCCACCAAACAAAATAAAGAAATTGAGAGGGAAACAGCTCCCACTAAAGCCAGCTCTGTTTTGGCAGAAGGGGACCATTTTCTGCTAGCAGAGGTGGCCTGCTAATCTCTTGTGGGCAGTGAATCTTTCTTAATAAAATTATGTTCTCTTTATTCTACTTGTGTAGCCCATTCAATTCATTATTCACAACCAGCGAGAGCCTATTCCTACCTGAGTCTGCAGCAGGTGGAGGACACCTAGGCAGATGGGGAGGTTATCAGTGTCCATTTGATTTTCACCAGTTGACAAGCCCATGTCAGAACAATTCAGACTGTTCTAACGTGGGCTTGTTGAATTTCATATTCAGGTAAATAAGAATAATTGTACATGTCCACCATAGGAATTACTGCATATCCAGCTTGGTAAAATTCCTATTCATCTTTCATAGATCCACCTGTAAATCAAATTAAGTCAACATGATCCAAAGGCTCCTTGTCAACTAGTTTTAGGAACAATAAGGAGGTCAGTGGACAAACCACAGTTGTGGATATCTTCTTGCAAAGAAGATAGCAAATTCCTAGGTTAAGTCTTTACATCAAGGTAAAGCAATATTAGGTGCAGGAAGCAAAAGTCCTTCAACTGACAGTGTTGAGTGTGCTGACAGTTCAATGGAGATTTAACATAATGAGGAACAGAAACAGAGAGAGCCCATAACCATCTTTCCTATTTAAAAACACATGTCTAGAGCAGAGAAGGCTGATGATACAAGGAGGGAGCCCTGTGCCTACTGAGCCCATTGCTGAGTAACATATCCTTTATGGGTTTAGGAAGGTCTCTATGTTCTTGAGTTAAAACTTCCAAAGTATTCCCTGTATTTTTATGTGTACAATGTCAGAAAGTTTACACTTAAGATGTCTCAGAGAGAGAGAGAGAGCGTCAGACAATTTTATAGAGATTGTAGAGTTTGTTTCCCTGAATTGAAGTAGGTCAATTGGCGTTTAATAGGATACATAGAAAATGAGTTGGCTATTAATGACATTTTGGCAATCAATTGTGACAATATCCAGTCAAACCTAGGAATACTTAAGCTGTTTTCTTGTTTCCAAAAGAGAACAAGATAAAATTCCTCTGAGTTTTTCAGAGTTAATCAGGATCCCATCTTTAGATTTGAGAAGGTCAAGCTGCTTCACATGAGATAAGTAAAATGAAAGGTTATCCTTTGAAGCCTGGTGTTCTTCTGTAGCTACCTGTGATAATAGGTAACTTGGGGTTTTTAGGGAGTCAAGGAATGTCTTAAAGCATAATAGAAAATCATTCAAATAAAGGAAGAAAGTGGAATCTCTATGAAATGAAACATTACTTATCTCAACTTTCAATATTTGGGAGAAATAGTTGGGACTCTCTGTATATTTCCGTTCAAGTAGTTTGGTGATCTTCCCAGGTGTAGACAAACAGATATTGACTGTCATTATCTACTGGAATGCTGAAAAAGGCATAGCAGAATCTTACCCCTGAAAAATATTGGCAGTCCAACGAATGACTGATAATAAGTTTTATGTTTGGAAGGATGTCTGAGAATAACTATCTTATTTACAGATCTGAAACAATGTATAAATATCTATTCTTTTCCATTTAATTTCTTTACTGGAAGAATAGGGGTATTACGGAAGCCTGTACATGGAGTTACAAGTCACCATGTATAAAGTAATGGGCTTAATTCCAGCTCATGCTTCAGGTCTTAAAGGATGTTGGTGAATATTAGGCAGAGGAAAAGTAATATCAATAGTTATTCTAACAGGAGTGGCTGACTTGATCTTGCAAATTTCTATACTGGAAGGGACCCAAATTTCCTTGGGAATATCCAGTGAGAAATATCTAGTTTCAGGATTATTTTAATTGTGTGGATGCTTACTTGAAATGGCAATTTCCCCAATTGGTTCAGTATCCAAATAATTTAGTTTTAAATACATTTCACCTTCTGGAAAGAGGATATGTGGGCCTCTTGGGTTTCAAGTCAATCTCTATCTGGTGAATTTGAGCTGATTTGACCATTCAAAACACATGTGGCTTTGAATGCTCCCTAATTTGAATGGGATGGGTTCTGATTTTAAAAGTCATTGGTTGATTAGATGTCCCTTTGATTTAAATGGAAGCTTTACTTCAAGGTCTTTCTTGGTGGCCATTTCTGGAATTTTCCACAATGATACAACTAAATGTCAACATAGGAAAATGCTGAAAATTGTAGAGAATTTTTGAAAAAAATTTATTGTTGTTGTATTACATCTATTTCATTTTTGCTCCCCTCTGTCCCCCTCCCCACCTGAGAACTTTTACGAGTCTATTTGAGTGAAACTGACAATTTCCAGGAAGCAGAATCTCAATGGATTGACAAAATGCTCCAGAGAATGGCGCTTTTGCACCATATTTATTACATTCTAATCAGAGGAGGGGACATAAATGGTGCTCTGAAAACAATGGTGATAGATTATGGCAGCAAGGTGGGGTAATCTTTGAAACTGAATAAAAAAGAAAACAAATCAATACATGCATTTTTATACTGTTGGGACAGAATAGTCAGCAGTTCACAACTAACATAAAATTAATAGAAATGGTTTTGTTGCCTTTGCTCTGGTGCCATAACTCAGAAAAGGCTTCTCTGACATTCCAAAGTTATGTCATCATAGATGCAAAAAGCAAAAAAGTCTCTGCTGAGGTAAAGATTGACCTTTGTGAGGGAAGATATGGGCCTAAAACAGGATTACTTGCCATGCCTTAATTTTAGTTACAAAGTTGAATTTTCCCATCTTTCCACCTCATGACTTTAGGTTTTGAGTTTGGAAGGCTCCGCCTGTAGGACCCTCTGAGCTTGTCAGGTTTAGTGTGTGATCCCTTCCTAGCTCACACAGCCCAGCCTTTCCACCTCCTGAAAGGGGAGAAGAGCTGGAGGTAATTATCAATGGCAGATTATTTAATCAGTCATGCCAAAAAAACAAAAACAAAAACAAAACTCCATATAAGACCCTAACCTACAGTTCAGATAGATTCCATGTTGGTGAGTACAAATGCAGGTGCTGAGAACATGGACGTTTGTAGGAAATACAGAAGCTCCATGCCTCTATCCTCATGGTCTGCCCTGTGAGTTTCTTCCACTCACCTATTTCGTACTTATATTTTTACTAAGGTTTTTACTAAGTTCTGTAAGTCTTTCTAGATAAATATAAAACCTGAGGGGGCAGTTAGGGGCAGTTAAGTTTTAGGCAACCAAGCCATAATTGGGCATGCCATTAGCAATTGGGATCTGAAGTGGAGCAGTTTTGTGTTATGAGCCTTGAACATGTGGGGTCAGCACACTTTGAATACTTAGTGTAGGAACTGAATTGCATGAGGGACTCATCTGCCTGCCACCAAAGGAAAATCTGTTAATAACAGAGTGGATGAAAAGGAAAGAAATTTGTTCATGTGGAGGTTATACAGATTTAGAGTAAAGGTGGAATTCTGCCATTAAGTCCCACTCTCTTTCAAACACCCACAGGCATAATACAGTCCTGCCTCATTCTGCCAAATGAGGCCAGTTTCAGAAGGTGCCTGTCAGAGGTATTTTCTTTCCAAAAAGCAGAAGGTCACAGCTCAGTGTTTTCGGCAGCTCCCATCCACCCTTGCCTGGTTGGGGAGATCCCACCTGCATTGTGTTCTCCAGCTCTTAGTCCAGAACTGTGTGGTGGGGCGCTTCTGCTCCTTTTCCAATTGTGAGCTCTTCCCTTCTGCCCAAACTGCACACTCTATTCTAATGGCTACCGTTTTAGTTTTAAACCCTCAACCACACCGTGTGATGGCCTTTTACCTCCTGGGTATTGTGACCAGTCCTGGTCACTGGCAGAATCGTTTGCGGCCTTGTAAGCTTTTGCATCATCAGCCTTTGATTAAAGCTGGATCCCCTAGATCCAGGGACGAGAATGGCTGTGCTCCCCTGAATCCCATCCTCCATTCTCCAAACCACAGGCTTTGAAGACAGCTTTCTTCCACCCCATAATGATTGCAGAATTGATTGTTGAGAAGGGAAAAAAAGGGCTTCATTTTATATGAAAAAACAAGCTGGCAGGTGTGATGTTAAATTTGATTATAATAATGTATGGGATTTGTCTATATTAGGTGTCCAGGGATTTTGAGGAGACTTTATTGTCACTCCCCTCTCTTCATGAAACCTATCATTTCCTCAAAGGCCACTGTCACCCCCATTTCTCCTGTTACTTCTCACAGAGTAAGGCCTGAGGCAGTGTTCACCTCCCTGAAGAAAGTAGAGGCAAAGGCCTGTAAGTCAACACAGTTGTTGTCCACCCTGAAATGGGCTCTCTGCTCAATTTCTAGACCATGAAAATAGTGACATCAGGTTGCAGTGAAGGGAAAGAATGCATATATTTCAAAGGTGCCAATGAAAAGAGAAGAAGCAGCTGATGCTAAAGACCCCAATTACCCAGAAGTTTATATTTATGGTCTGAGAGGAAAAAGAGGAGCAATCATGATGAAGAGGTTGAGGGTTGTGGGCTACGAAAATTGCTCAGTTATTATGTAAGTGTCCACAATTTTTCTTGATCTGACCTGTTTCTCCCCTGGCATTATTCTGTGCAGAATCTCTGTTTATTAAGGCCCATAGTTCTTCCTGCTTGAAGACACCCCAAGGTTCTGTAAACGATGTGGGGTTTAGAGGGTTACAATGTTACCTTAAGAGCAGGAAAGTACTCTATGCATCTTCAACTCAATCAGAGTCCATCCTTCTCTTATCTAGAGCAATAGATCACCAGCAATCAAGCACACCTGCATTTCTTTCTGTCATAACTTCCACGAAGTAGTGTTCACTTATTCTTAAACAAGAAATTATAACAGCCAGTATTGGGAGGGAAAGATGTCTTTCTCCTATTTTTAAGCTTTCTCTAGCTGGGCTAATAATCAGACTAAGAGAGCCAAATAAACAGGAGGCAATGTACAGTCCACCATGTAAACAAATATCCTGGTATGGTAAGAACCGGCACCCAAAGTAGTATGGAGTAGTTGAGGCTTACATGTTATTCTGAAGGTCAGGAGAAAAGAGGGTTGTGGTTTGAGGCTTCAAAAGGCAGGATAGCCACTAGCATGGAGAAAGCAATGCAATGTTGGTAAATAAATATTTATTTATATTTAAATAAATAAATGGTCATGTGATTGACCTCTTTTGAACTGGTTTTTACCTATATGTTTTCTAGGCAATTGAGGGGGGACATCACAGGAGTTTTGTTCTAAGGGTTTTGATTTTCAATGTCTAGATCAAAATCAATGTCCTAACAGACACATCTGGGTAGGCAACTCGACATTCCACAGTAGCACCAGGGTCTTAGGCCGATCCCACAAGTTGAGCTAAAAGTTCATTTCTAGTCCATTAAGTCATTTACTTAGTCATCGGGTACCTAAATTTTTACCAAATAAGAGAAAATACTGAAACATGGTTAAATTTATCAAAGTGTGTCAACTTTGGACTTATTACCACAAAACTAAGAACTACATTGGAAACTCTAAGAAAACCTTTCCATGCTTTCTTGTCCATGGCTTCCCTCTGATGAGGATCTTAGTTCCTGAAAAGTCAACACAACATGTGATGATATTTTTTGAGCTGTTCAGGAAGAACTAGGTTTTTTTTTGAACCGGACTCATGTCTCAGATCTGTGTTTACATTACTACTGCTTCCTGCTTAATGGTTTCCTTCCTGGTATGTTTACACACAGTGTTAATGAGCACCTGGTGAGCTTGTTGCTGCCTGAAAACTTACTCATGTCTTGAATGTTGAGGAATTGGGATGGGGCTGTCTCACAGGAGGATGCCAGTTCCATTTCAATATCACTTCCACACATTTATGTTAATTTATTTTAAAGAATGCATATAGGATGAATGCTTCTGGAAAATACTGACACAAGTTTTTAAAAAACAAGTGGGTTTATAAAGGTGGCTACAGTCATGGTGTGTTTGTGTCATCGTTGAAATGTTTCAGTCAGTGAGAAATGTTGTGAATGGGTAGGCAGAAGATGCTCTAGATTGTTCATCCCTTATTCAATTGTTGATCTAGAAATGTATACTGGACTCTTCCTATGTACTTGCCAGGCACTGTCCAAGGGCCCAGAGACATGATAGTGGATGAGAGAGACAACTTGGACATTATTGTTAATGTCCAACTTTTTACCCGACAAATAATTACTAAAAGGCATTGTTGATTCCAATAATATTTCTGACCTCAATGTGCTTCCCCAGAACTTCCCTGATTGTCCTTCTTTTCTGAACGTGCCTATTTCTCTCATACCACACATCTAATCTTTCAGGAGATGCTCTTGACTCTGTGCTCAGAATAAAACTAGAAACTGACCACTTCATTTCAGGCTGGTCCAGCCACCTGCATAGGGATGGCAGCAGTTGCTTCCTTCTGATGGGGAGGTTAAAGAAGTATCAGTGCTGTTCCTCCCATGCCGTGACTTTTTCTGGCTGGTCTAAGCATAATATCAATGAAGACAGATGAGCAAGAGAAAATCAAGGTTTTAATATATGAACATGGAAAGTTTACATAAGCATGCTGATTCCAAAGGAAGGAAGGCAACATTGTGTATATATGACATTTTGGACAACGGAGAAAAAAAGGGAGAGAATGGGCTCATAAATGTTAGCAGCCAGAATGGGCAACTTACAGTTGCTGAGAGGAACAGAGCACACGTTGCATAAAATTTCTTCCTAGCCAACTCAGTCAGTGGGACACAGGGGTATCTAGCCAGCAGGAACCTGCCTGAAGCCCTATTTACCATTCTCAATTAAATTAGGCTAATATGAACATTCTCCATCTTTTCCTGAAGCAAGGTTTCACGTCTTCATCTTTTGACCAGAATGTAAAAAGGGTCAACAATTCTTTCTGTGCTTTGTTTCTTAATACAGCTTCAAATCAATATCCCAGACTAATAAATATCTTTAGGGGAAAAGCTTTAGTTCCTTTCACTAAGCACAGATCACTCACGGCCCACCTTTCCTGCAGCTCCCAGCTCACACAGAGAAAAGCCTAACTTCTGTCTGATGGCCTGTCTCAGCTTCATTTTTTTTTTTCATCCCTGCCTCTTTATGCTCCAACCAGTTCACATCCTCATGGCAGCTCCAATGTTTTAAAGCTGAAACACAAAAACCACCCTAAGCATGCCTTTTCACATGTTGTAACACATTATTACCATTTTTGTTTGGGTTAGTGTGCATCTCCCCGACCAGCAGACAAGGACTATGAGGACTGGGATTCTGTCTGTTCTGTTTCACAGCTGTATCCATAGTGCTTAGGACAGAATCAGGCAGAAGGTGAGCATTTGGTTAGTGCTTTTTGGTAAATAAATAAATAAATAATACATGTGATAATAATTTAGAGGGTTAAATAGGGAGCACTGAGACCTCACATCCCTGGGATTGTGGCCTAACCTGGAGGATCCGCAATAGCTTTCTGAAGAGAAGCATTAACAGAGAATGAGTCTGCACTGACCTAGGGCTCATGAAGAAGCAGATGTAAGAGGCTCAGGAAAAGAACACTGAGCATGATCAAAAGCCAGGGGGTGAGAAGTTGCTTATTGAATCTAAGCAAGTTTCCTAAAAACTTTCCACCTTCACAACAATTATTTAAAGTGCAAAAGATAAAAACCCCTTTATTCAGAATTTAGTAACATAGGGGTCAGAGGATGGTTGCTCATCTGCCACATTCTCCCCAATGGGCTGACTTTTATAGGAACTGATGTGTTGTTGACTTCACACTGACAGACACCAGGATCCTCCCTGTCAACAGGTCTATGGTGAGGGTTCTATGGTCCCAGGACAGTTCCATCCTCTTAAAGAGCTGCATCTCTTAATGATCAGCTCTAAGACAGAATCCCCTGGGCTGATCATGCTGAATGAGGATCTGCCAGGAGCAACATTTCTCGGGAGGCTGACAATTTTCTGAATCACAAACTCTCCTCAAGCATCTTTAGTCCACCTTTCACCTCTTTGTCAGAGCCTAGTGTAAGTGGCTGCAAATGAAATTTTAAGTTTGACCCTTGGAAATGCCCTCCACGTCTTCTGCTGTCTCTCCCAGGAGGCAGAAACCTCCCTGCTTTCCACAGTTGGCTGTTACCTGGGTGCCTTTCTGGCTTGGTGCAGCCCAGCCTGGGGCTTAGATCCCACATTTCTCAGGGGGACACCTCAGAATATGGAAATATCCCTCTGGCATATCAGCTGCCACCACTGTGAGAGCCCATCCAGGCCTCTTTCATGTCTTTCCCACTTTGTGATGGTCCCGCTGTGATGAAGTGGCATGAACTGTGTGAACACAAACATGTGGGAAAACTCAGGGATCTGCCCCATCTATGAGGCTTTAATGGCTCCAATAGGCACCTCACATTCTTTTTCCCTTTCTTATAATATTCTGACTCTTTTTCCACCTTCATTCATTTTTGCCCATTTGTTACTGATATTGGAGCTGATGTTCTTCTTCCATTTTCTTTGTATCCTTTCACTTACTATTTTAATTTTCAAATCTCATTGCTTCCTTTTTTTCCATCTCACCACAATTTGCCCTTCCCCTGCCCTTTCTTATTTTTGCTTAAAATTTTGTTTTTCGCTCTCTTAGTCTGATATCCGTTCTTTACTTTTATTATTTCCCCCTTTCTCTATCCTCCCCAAATCATTTTTCTTTCCTGTAGACATCACATACTCTTTTTATCTCTGCCTTATAATATTATTATTCTCTTTCCCCCTTAGTCTTTTGCTCATTTGTCATTGGTATTGCTACTTTGATGTTTTCATTCAGTTCTGTTCCTATTGTTAATCTGTTTTTTATTCCAAACATCATATTATACTGTTCCCTTTTCTTACTCCATCTCGCCTTCATTTCCAATGAAATGGTTTTGTCTCCCTTTCTTGCCTTGTTTCTATTCCTGAGCTTATTATTTACTATCATTCTTCCCTCTGTCCAATCAAAAATCACTTTACCTTCCTTCATCATCTCACACTCTTTTTTCATTCTTATAATATTTTTAATCCCTACCCACCATTATTCATCTCTGCTCATTTGTTGTTGATATTGCTGTTTTGGATGGGGGCTGTTTTTGATGGTGTGTGTTTTGTTTTCTGGGTTGTTCTGTCTTGTTCTGCCACCACATGTATAGCAGCATAAAAGATGTGGTGTGGGCTTTGAATGTCAATTGGAAAGCCAGAGAGGAGAGCTCACTAAATAAAGAGACCCCCAACAATCAAACCCCAATTACAAAAACAGAGCCCACTCAAACTGCATAAAGGGCATCTCTAGAGCACCCTGCTCAGGACATCAAAGAGGGCATATTGCTGCATCCATAGACTCCTACCACAGAAGGCCACCCTCATTAAGGCATGGAGTCAAATCACATCAATCTATTGCACAGAAATAATCCAAAAAGTCACCTAAAATGGAGAGACAAAGAAACAAGCCCCCACTTAAAAGGAAAGGTGGAATCCCCAGAAAAAGTGCTAAATGAAATGGAGGTAAACGATCTATCAGACACAGAGTTCAAAAGAATGATTATAAGGAGGCTGAAGGAACTCATGGGAATGCCAACAAACTTCATGGAGGCTACAAGGAACTGACTGGGAATAACATTAGCCTGAAAAAATACATGTAAATGATGCATAAAAACAAGTCGGAAATGAAAAATACAACATCTGAAGTGAAGAATACACTAGAAGGTATTAAAAGCAGGACTGAATCAACAGGTTGGGAGACAAAGTAGAAACGAACATCCAGTCAGAGCAACAAAACAGAACACAAAAGACCCCAAATGAACAAGGATAGTGTAAGGGATCTTCAATATGACATGAAAGGTACCAATATTTGCATCATAGGAATTCCAGAAAGTGAAGACAAAGGCCAAGGTCTAGACAACCTGTTTGAAAAAAATGACAAAAAATGTCCCTATCTATGTAAGGAAAAAGCCAGCCAAGTTCAGGAAGCACAGAGAGTCCCATTCAATATGAATCCAAAGACACTTACTCTCAGCCCAGATCACCCACAGTGAGCCCTAAAATGTTCCCATGGACATCTCTTTACTATCAGCACAGAACACCATTCCCATAATACCCCTCATATCCTCATCCTCAGGGGAAATTTTCCTCACAAGAACTTTGCTTGATCTTTTCCTAGACATTATTTTGATTTCAAAAACTATAGTTCCCACTCCTCATGCTAGTGTTTGTGTATGTTGGGGAAGGCAGGCTTACATTCTCTGTCCATCTCTGGGGCCCAGGGAAGTTAACAGCTAGTGGAAAGATATTTACCTCTTTTGAAACAATTAATTAGGCCATAGAGATGGCCCAAGCTCATCCTCATGACCTTGTATTGGTCCAAGTTTTACCTAAAATTGTTTTCAGTTAGAACAGGACTTTACTTTGTAGCCTGCAAATTGAATAACATGGTGAAGTAAATCTCTACAGAGAAGTGGTTATGGTGCTAACAAAAGACAGAAACTGTGGGAATGGAAGGAAGAAAACTCCACATGGTAAAGGCCACACACAAAAACCCATAGCTAAAAAACATCAAAATGTTCAAAATATTGTGAATAAGTAGGTATCCTTTTGTACCTACTTATTGAACAAAAGACTGAAAGTTCTGGATGGATTATTAGTCAAGAAGATAAATTCAGTAGTATTCAATATGAAAAAAATGATACATTTAACAAAAGACTTGACATTTTTACAGATATACATGCTGAATGAACCATCACCAGTGTCCTCATTCCATATCCATGTGCACTGCACCTTCAAGGAACAAGATCACAGAGATTATAAAAGACATTCTATCACAAAACTGAGCTCTTTTAGTGAACATGCAGGTCTATGACATCACCCACCCACAGGCCTGCACTGAGGGAGCCTCTTTGAAGTCCCGTCTGACCTTTAGCTCAGGCAGACATCATTGTTTTCATTTTTCATTTCTGTTTTTTTTTTTCTTTTTTTTTACAAATTCCGAATGTCTGTCCTTAGAGAACCTGCAACCAGAACTGGAAAATGGGAAATAAATCTCTTCTCTGGTTCTATTCCTTTACTGCTTTTGGGGCTTCTGTTGATTTGGCTGTTACTTGGAGACCTGGCCAGAGGTGGAATGTGTGTCAGCAGAGATGAACATAGAGGGGTTAATTGGTTTTACAGGGTCAGGGAGCACTAGGATGCCCTGACAAGCAGACAAGGAGAGGGATGCTCTACCTGAAAGTGTCCCTTGAATCAGGAAAATCATAGGCCCCTGAGTGTCACTATAGTCCTTTACCTGGGACATTCAGGACACCTCCCCCTCACACTCAAAACTGTGGCTTCTAGCAGATTCCTGGTCCTGGGTCCCTGTGCCTAGGAACAAGACAGTCTTGTGACCATCTGAGGTAAAAGGAGAACCTCTATGCAATTATCAGCCAGCTGGCCCACTTCTCATTCCCAGACTCATATCGGTGACTTTCCTGGTGGGAGGAAATAAAACCTAATCAGAGCATTTGAAAGCTGGAAGCAGACTGGAATCCCAGGAGGGTTTCTGTGTCACTAACAGAAATGATCCCCATTTGATGGGACACTGAGGGTGCACTGTGTGGTGCTGAGAGACCTGAGACCAAGATGTAGTAGAGGCCACTGCTAAGGTGAGTGGGTCACCCTCTCAGGGATACATGTTAACCCACCAGCCTTGCTGTTGCAAGTGTACCCCACAGGCCAGTAAGATCAACCTTTCTTGAGATTGTGAGATAAAGAGTCTCTGACCCACTGCACCCTTGTTGATCTGAATTTTAAGTTTAACAGCACCTGGAGAATTCCCCTGTGCACAAGAGAGCAGGAGAAATGGTTCTACCTTCACATGAAGGGATCTCATTTTGAATGGGCACCACATTCAAATGCTGGACTGTTGTTAAAGAAGCAATGTGAAGGTATCACTTGAGTTGCAATGTTTACAAATGTCATAAGAGTTTTGACGCACACAGCAAATGACATCCCTGCATCAAGATTTGCTCAGGTAGCCCAAGATTCTTATTCTGAAAGGCAAAGTCAAATGTGAAAGATAGTGGCTACAGCACACCTGACAGGGAGCTGTGGGGAATGCCCAGAACCCAGACATCCCAGGCTTCTAGAATGGAGTGTGAGTGTGGGTTAGTGTGTATGTGTCCGAGCTTGTGTGTGTGTATGTGTGTGTGTGTGTGTTTAGTGCTCAAAGGCCTCAGCGGTATTTAGGACACCAAAATATTGAGGGACAATAAACTGGTAAGAAAGGTACAGTGTTGGGAAAACAGAGCTGGGAGTGGGAGAATCCTGAACACAGACTCTTCCCCCAGCTCACATGACAAGACCAGTCACCTTGCCCCAGAATAAAGCTCAGTGCACAGGTAGAACTCATAGCAGGTTGCACCATCAGAACAGAGGTACCTGGGAGCTACTGAACGTTCAGCTTTTCTCAAAGAGGGAGCCATGAAGCTGGTGGCAGACAGCATGAGATCCCTTTTAGTCTATACCTCCAGAGCATTTTTCCACTGACAAGGGCTCCTGCTGGTTGATAAATAGGGGACAATCCCATGGGGTAGACTTGTCACTGAGAATAAGGATGCTTTGAAAATGACCTGTTGGCAGATCAGTCAAAAATATGAGTTGGAGGCAAAAGCAAATGGGCTCAGCTTCCACTTATTTGGCCACTACCTTCCCTCCAACTCTGTAATCTTGTTCCTCGAAGGTGCAAAAGTATGTAGTGAAAATATATGTAGAAAGAGAGCACTGTTGATAGTGAGGCTGCTGCAGAGGGGCAGGGTCACAGGTGTACTTGCTGTCGGATTCCAGGACAAAGGCCACTTCCAGGCAACTGGTCCCCAGCAAAAACAGGACAGTGAGGTCATCTCTTGCTGTGGACACCAATTCAGAAGGGAGGCAGGACAACTGGAATCATTTACTGGAAACCTTCAGCCAGATTTTTAAAAAGGTAGAAGACTTGAAAACATGGTGAAGCTGGGCACTGTAGGCAAGATGACAGAGTCAGTGATTACAAGCAGGTGACAGCAGAGTGAAACATGCATCACACACATTTAAAGAGGCCAGAAAGATGCTATGAAAGACAATGCACTCGTGCAGTGAGCAGAACTCAACACCCCTGAGACAGAAGGCTGTGGGGACTTTAACAGGAGAAACAATCAAGGCATCTCTGTTTGCTAATTCGCTTTACGGAAAAGAATAACTTCATAAAATCTTCACAGGAGGCCCTTTTACCTCATGGCTTAAAGGTCCTTACCCAAGTTAGGCTTCATCCCTCCCACAGAGACTCCTGATTGGTTATATTTTAAGGGATGGGCACAGGCCCTGTGACAGATTCTCTCTGAATCATGACACTGGCAAAAAAGATGGTAAGAAGGCATATATATATAATTTATTTTGCTATTACAGTTGTCCCAATTTTTCCCCCTTTGCCCCCTTCCACTCAGTTCCCCTATTTCTTCAAGCAATGCCCCCCTTAGTTCATGTCCATGTGTCATGCATATAAGTTCCTTGGCTTCTCTATTGTTCTTCTTAACATCCCCCTGTGTATGTTTTTTTTTTTGTTTTTTTTTTTTCCTTTTCACATCCAGGCAATTCACCATTTAATTACTGCCTTCTCTTAGCTTCTCAAATCATATTAATACAAAGTTTTCTTTTCATTATTCCAAAATGCCTATGTTAATTCATTTGTTTAAAGAATTACTTTTTTAAGTAATAGGAATTGCATAATTACCAAACACATGCAAAAATACATTGACACCCATACATATTTTTATACATGTTTAAAGTAGATACTGAATTTTGAAGAGTTAATTCAAAAAATTTAAATTATTCCAATAGTTTACATAATTATTACATGTTAAATGATAGTATTTTAGATACATTGTAGGCAGCTTAAGCAGTTTCTTTTCTCTAATACTTATCTTACTCTGGAATGCTAGTTTTGTGAAATATATCACAGAAATGGTGTATTGCAGAACTCACTTTTGTGAAAGTTGTCCTAGAGACATTGCCAAATCCATAGTAAAAAATGAATTTGGTTTTTGAGTCAGATCCTGCCCCCTCTGATAATACAACCCAACTTTATTTTAAGCTACTGGAACTACAACTTATTCTTTTTGGAGTTTTCCACCTTAAATAGTAGATTTATTTATTTATTTAGGTTGTGCACAGGTCTTATTTCTTTCAATACCTTCTGTTTGTCCTCTACATGTGTTTTACAAGTTGAAACCTTCAGAAGTAATGGCACTTGCAGTACTTAGCCAGTCCCCAGAGTAGAAATTATTATACCTATTAAGTTGAGGTAAAATATAAAAAGCCCTATAATTTAAATAATTTTGCAGAATAGTATTCTAGCTATTTTTTAAATTTGTGGTTGACTTCCTATGTGGGCCTAAACTAACCCCTGAACTATTTAAGAGTCTGTTGAGGTAGAGATTAGGTATGTTCACATTTCAATAAGAAAGTTTACTATAGCATTTATTCCTTTCCCCAAGCATCCCCAATTTGGAGGCTTTCATAACTGGAAATGTATATTTCCACAATCTACTTGAAAGGAATCTCATCTAATTTACATGCTAATATGAGAATATATATTGTCTATGTACATGAATTATGCAGTTTAGTAATTTGAAACTTCCATCCAAATTGGTCTTCATTCTCAGCATCTTTTCTAACCTAAAGATTGACTGATTTCACATGACCAGTTGGTTGCTTTTTAAAACATAAATTGCTAACAAAATCTATACATTACACACCCACAAATAAACACCTATTTTAGAACAGTGAATAAGAAAGATAGCATGTCTTCTATGTAATATACATCCACATTTTCTTACTTTTCTCTTCTTCCTTAACTGCATTTGATTAATTTTGAGTTATTGCAAGTAACCAGATTTTCCCATGTTGTGAAATGATTCCAATATAAGAAAACTTGACCTGCAGTAATGCAGATACAAGTCATATACAAAATTGTACCTTATGCAGTAAAACCTACCTATAACAAGATCACTTCGAAGCATTCATAAGTTGAAGTTGGTTCTTATCCGTTCAGCTGCCCTATGTCTCTTGACTGGTGCATTTAATCCATTTACCTTTCTACCTGTGTTCCTGTCTGTCTCTCTGTTTCTTCATCTTCTTAAAGCAGACCCTTTAGTATGCCTTGCAATGCTGGATTGGTGATGTATTCTTTTAGCCTTCTTTTGTCTAGGAAGCTCCATGTTTCACCTTCCATTTTGAATGAGAGCCTTGCTGGGTAGAGTATTCTTGGTTGCAGGCCTTTGTTTTCCATTGCTTGAAATATTTTTTGCCACTCTCTTCTGGCTTATTGTGTTTCTGTGGAGAAATCAGCTGATAACCTTATGGGAGCCCCTTTGTATGTTATGAGCTGTTTCTCTCTTGCTGCTTTTAGGATTCTCTCCTTGTGTTTGAATTTGCCATTTTCATGATGATGTGTCTTGGAGTGGGCTTGTTTGGGTTCATCTTCTTTGGGAACTTCTGTGCTTCCTGAGTTTGCATGACATTTTCTCTCCTCAAGTTAGGGAAGTTTTCTGTCATTACTTTTTCAAAGAAGTTTCTATCCCTTGTTCCCCCTCTTCTCCTTCTGGTATCCTTATGATATGGATATTATTATGTTTCATGTTGTCCTGTGTCTCCCTTAAAACCTCTTCACTTTTTTTCAATCTTTTTCATTTTGTTACACTGGGTAGAGTGGAGTGTGAAAAAGCAACGTTTTCCTTTATACTCTAGTGGGAGTGACAGTAACACATCTGCACACAAACAAATGATCTGAAGTGATGTGTGGTTCAAAATCCACATGCCCTTCAGAGGTCCCTGGGGTGGAGAAGACAGGGAAGTGGCTGCAGACACACCTCAAGTGACTCTGAAGAGGTGCTCGTGGTCTGTGTGACTCTGCTTTAGTGATTATGAGTCCCTGTGCCTTGGTTTTTCCTCAGTGGAGGAGGATGAATATTTAGCGGCCAGGTTGTCTGCATATTCACCATAAAATATTGACAGTATCTGAGCTAAGTCTCTGGATAGAAGAGCTGCTCAAGTAAGAGGCATCTGTTATTGATTAACTCCATGAGAGAATCCTCTGGGCAGATCCAGGTAGTTGAGGATGTGCCAGTAGCATCTTTTCTCCTCAGTTTCCTTCTGGGATGTGAACGCTTCTCTGAACTTTGCTAACGTACTCAGGATAGTCAGCTGAGACCCAAGATATTGTTTACCTGAGCTGTCACCCACTGTCTCAGTGAATAGACCGAACTGTGTTTCTGTCAGGATGTGGCTCTTGTTGGCAACCAGATCATGGGCAACCATTGAGCTGTTGCCTGATTACCCTTTCCTGGGAAACCAATCCCAACCTGACACAGGGCCATTCAGGTCCCTACAGACAATATCCCATGGACCAGATTCTTGGGAGGGGCTCTTGAGCTGAGCTCTGTGAGAATTGCAGGCATATCTCAGAACATGCTCTGACCTTGTACAGCAGGGTCATTCTCATTTTCTATGTCCTAGGGAGGGGCTCAGGAGGCTGCACAGAGGCTGGTCTTCCTCTGCTGAGTTACCCTTTTCAGACTGGTCTTTCTGTCTACAGGGACTCTGCAGGAATGGGATTTGCAAAGGGGACTAATATCTTAGAAAGCTTGCCTGCATTCCATGCATCTAGCACTAAAAGCTGAACTTCACCTGGAATGTGCTGTAGATGGAGTGGGGGAAGAATCCAGGGCTGTCAGACCAGTGTGTGAAGAAGAATTCATCCCAGCTGACTCCCAGAGGTCAGAGAACAATCATTCATGTTACACATTAAGTCATCCAAATCCTATTTCTTTTTTTTTTAATTCAGAAAGTAGGTGTACATTCCTGAGTCTTTCAAGGTAGCTTTCCATATCAGCAAGGTTCCTTCCAGGTCTATTAATTTGCCTTCTCTGTGTGAAGTACTGCTTTCAAATCTTCTCTCTGACAGAAAAAGACCTCTAATTATATTATTATGTATTTCCCCTTCTCCTTTGAACCACCTGAAGCTTAAAGCTTTGGGAGGTTCATTGCACAACTGAAGATGCACATTCTTTCCTTCAGCAACAATGGTTGACACAATAGCCAATTGGGCGCTGGTGGGCAGGTACCAGTGGCTTAATATGGAGACTAGGATAGAAGAAAGAAGTTGATCAATACATGTATCTATGTATTGAGGTGGAAAGATGAGTCCCTGGACTGGAAAAGGTCCATCCCCACTGGTTAAATAGTTTACTGCTGTTATCTGACATCAATTCTTGTTATTATGGTCAGTTTTATAACTCAACACTCAATGATGAATAACATTGGAAATGAACCACAATTAAAATTTCCAGCCTTGCAAACCTTCTACATTATTGGATTCTCTTCTCTCTTGCTGAGCTTCTTCTCCATCGGACACAGCTCTATTTCCTTTTACTCTCAGGTCCAAACAGAAATCTTCCCTTTTTTCACAATACTGCACTCTTGAAGAGATCCAAACTGTCTGGCTGTTAATCTATTCCCTCTATCCCATGAGCTGGCCACCACTTACTAGCCAACAAGAGCACGTGCCAGTGGATAAGTGCTCTGAAGGTAGAGATGGATCCCATGGTGTCTGCCACCTGCTCTGTGGCTCCTTCCTAAAGAAAAGTTTGAGGTTTAGTTAAGGTTCACAGTCATCTCTGTCCTGATGGTGTAATCTGCTGTGAGGCCTACCTGTCCTCTGAGCTTTATTCTGGGGCAAGGCCACTGTTCTTGTCATGTGGGCAGGAGGCAGGGTCTGTGCTCAGGCCCTTCCATTTCCTGCC
The DNA here is from genome assembly GCA_004026585.1 of Noctilio leporinus. Lineage (NCBI taxonomy): Eukaryota > Metazoa > Chordata > Mammalia > Chiroptera > Noctilionidae > Noctilio > Noctilio leporinus. The sequence continues at coordinate 42,963 of PVIW01005002.1, read as the reverse complement.
CTTATTTTTCCCACTACTATGGCATTGTTACCAGTTTATTGTCCTTCAATATTTTGGTGTGCTGGAAACTGCTGAGGCCTCTGGGAACTACACACACAGCTCCCTGTCAAGTGCACAGTAGCCTCTCTCTTTCCCATTTGACTTTGCCCTTCAGAATCAGAATCTTGGGCTACTGGAGCAAAACTTGTCCCAGCAATGCCATTTCTTGTATGCATCAAAATCCTTTTGGCACTTGGTAAACATTACTACTCAGGTGACTCCTTAAAATTCCTTCTTAAACAGCTGTCCACCTCATATCATGCCCATTCAAAATGAGATTCCTTTATATGAAGGTAGAACCATTTCTCCTCCTCTCTTGTGCACAGGAGGAAGTCTTCAGATCCAGTTAAACTGCAGATTCAGATTGACAGAGGTGCAGTGGATCAGAGACACTGTACCTCACAAACTCTCAGGAGAGGTTGATCTTACTGGCCTGTCAGTTACACTTGCAACATCAAGGCTGATAGGGGAACATGTATTCCTGAGAGGGTGACCCACTCATCCCAGCAGTGGCCTCTGCTGCTTCTTGGTTTCAGTTCTCCCAGTAGCACACAGAGAGTCACCGGTGTCCCCCAAGATGGGGATCATTTCTGTTGGTGACACAGAAACCCCACTGGGAACACAGCCTGCTCCGAGCCTTCAAATGCTCAGACAAAGTTTTTTATTTCCTATCAGTAAGAAGGTCACAGAGATGAGTATGGGAATGAGAAGTGGGCCAGCTGGCTGATAATTGCATAGAGGTTCTTCTTTTACCTCAGATGGTCAACACACTGCCTTTTGTTCCCAGACACAGGGACCCAGGACCAAGAGTCTGCTTGAACCTACAATTTTGAGTGTGACGGGGGAGGTGTCCTGCATGTCCCAGGAAGGGAGTACTGTGGTGAAACTCAGGGGCCTGTGGTTTTTCTAATTTAAGGGACACTTTCAGGTAGAGCATCCCTCTCCCTGTCTGCTTGTCAGGGCATCCTAGTGCTCCCTGACCCCATCCCTTTATGGTGCCCCTCTATGTTCATCTCCGCTGACACACATTCCACTTCTGGTCAGGTCTCCAAGTAACTCAGCCAAATCAGCAGAAGCTCCTGAAGCAGTAAAGGAATAGAACCAGAGAAGAGATGTGTTTCCCATTTTCTAATTCTGGTTGTAGGTTCTCTAAGGACAGACATATGGAATTTGTAAAATCAACAAAAATACAAAGAATGAGCACTGTGACATCTGTCTGAGCTGCAGATCAGTGAGGGCTGGAAAGAGGCTCCCTCAGTGCAGGCCTGTGGGTGCTGATGTCACAGACCTGCATGTTAGCTGGAGGAGTTTAGTTTTGTGATAGAATGTCTTTTATCATCTCTGTGATCTTGTTCCTGGAAGGTGCAGTGCACATAGAAATGTAATCAGAACACTGTTGATGGCACAGTCAGCATGTATATATGTAAAAAAGTTAAGTATTTTGTTAAACATTTTATTTTTTCAGATTGGATACTACTGAATTTATATTCTTGCCTAGAAGTTTAGCCAGAACATCCAGTTTTATGTTAAATAAATAGGTACAAAGGGATGTTCATATTATTCACAGTAATATGAATATTTTGGTGTTTTTTCCATGGAGTATTGTGTTAGCTGTATGTTTTCCTGTGTGTCCTTTTACCATGTGGAGTTTTTCTTTCCAATCCCACAGTCCCTGTCTTTTGTTAGAACCATAACCACTTCTCTGTAGGGATTTACTTCATCATGTTATTGAATTTGATGGCCAGAAACAAAGTCCTGTTCAAACTAAAATCTTTTTAAGATAAATCTTGATCAAATACAAGTTCATGAAGACCAGCTTGGGACATCTCTATGGCCTAATTAATTATTTCACAAGAGTTGAGTATCTTCCTAGTACCCGTTAGGTTCCCTGGCCCCCAGAGATGGACAGGGAATGTAAGCCTGCCTTCCCCAACAAACATGAACATTGGCATGAGGAATGGGACCTGACAGTTTTTGAAGTCAAAATAATGTCTAGGAGAAGATCAAACAATATTCATGAGAGGAAAATTTCACCTGAGGATGAGGTTATGAGGTGTGTTATGGAAATGGTTCTCTGTGCTGATGGTACAGCAATGTCTATGGGAACATTTCAGGGCTCATTGTGGGTGTTCTGGGGTGAGAGGGAGGTCCCACCCTCTCTTCACACATTGTTGCCTCAAGGAAGGCAGCTGGTTTTCTGCAGAGGGGAGGACCATCCTGAGCTCACACTTGCAAAGTTAGCTGTAGACTGTGAGAGGCTGAGATGTTTCAAGGAAGGTGTGTTTCCAGCCCTCCCTGTAAGGAGCACAAGCACTCACCCTTACCTTCCTGTCATCCTCATCTGTCTTTTGAAAAAGTGTGGGAGTCTGGGTCACACCAGAAATTCTTATCACACACACTGTGCACTGGATCACCTGTAAAATTTGACAATTATGATACCCAGGTGACACTTTAGAAGTGTTGCTTCTGTTGCTGCCCAGCTAAGGTCAATACCTGGCTAGGAGGTGACCTCATGATGTAGGCAGTCAGCCCTCCATTCTCCTGTGCATGGGGAGCATTTCCCTATGTTAGCAAAGTGCAGATTCTGACCATTCAGCATCTGACAGCTCTCAGAGGGCAGTCCTTGTACTGGCCAGTGGTGCGCTTTCACCTGCAAGCTTGCTGGGGACATTTTCTCACCCCCAACATTGGCCTCTGCTGCATCCTGGCCTTGGGCCTCTCAGCACAACACAGAGAGCCCTAGGGATCCCCAAACACAGAAGATTATTAATGCTTGTGACATGAAATCTTCACTAGGAACTAGGGTCTTCCATGCTCTGAAAAGGTTGGATTTCCTCTCAGTCAAAAGCTCACAGAGATGACTCTGTGGTGAGAAGGAGTCACATCATTGATGACTGATGAGAGGGACACCCTCCTATCTTTGGGGCTGCTGCCTGGCCACAGCTTCCAGGGACAGACTGTCAGGGCCTGGGGGTCCCAAAAGGAACAGTCCCACAGGTGTGACGTGCGACTCTGTGTCCTGGGAGGAGAGGCCTGGTGTGGTGGCTTAACTGGGTTAACTGGGCCCTCATCCTGACCCACTCTGCAGTCAAGAGGGGGGTCAGTCCTTCCCAGGGCTATCACGTTGGACCCTGGGTCAGGGGCTCCAGGCCTGGCCAGGACTCTGTGTGAGAAGAACATGGGGTCTCAGGAGAACCCACAGCAGGAGTGAAGCTGCTCATAGCTGGGAGGTCAGTGCGTGTGTGGTCAGTGTCATGGTCCTGAAGGGTCTCACACCTCACCCCTGTATGCACATGTATTTCTGACTCCACGTGGGGTAAGGATTCAGGGCTGTGAGAGGACCCTCACTAAAGCCAGTGCCCATGGATCTTCCAGTGTCCTGTTGTGTGGCCTTAGGTTCCTCCTTCATTGGTTCCTTTCTATCCCTGTGAGCTCTTCTGGAGAGTGTCTTCTGTGCCAGCACCAGGCTTGGCCCAGGGACCTGACACAGATAGGACTGATGTGATCCTGGTGTGGCGCAGAGAGCCAGGCATTTTTAGTAAGTCTTTTTGAAAAAGACTGGTTAATGAAAACAAAGAGAGAATGTGAAAGGAAGTACCAAAAGTGATTCAAGCATGTAACAGAACCACCCTCAGAAGGGTTTATTTGCCCGTGTGAGTGGGCAGGAGTGAACATTTGTCACATTTAAGACAAAGCAGGGGGTAGAGAAGCTGCCTGCAGAGGACTGAATCTTAGGTGCCTGTGAGGCAGGAGACAGAACAGGGATGGGAAAAGCCCTGAGATGCCACACTCATCCTCTAGAGTCCACCATCCTGGTTACAAAGAAACACCTGACAGTACCTAGCAGGGGGCTGCTGGTGTGCACCCTAGCACTAGGTAACCACTATTCAGTCTTAGATTTATGATCGTGCTATTATAACAAATTAGCACAGAAGTTTCACCGTGACCCCTCCCCCCAACCATGAGAAATCAAGTGAGGTTGTGGGAAATTGCATGCACAGAAACTTTAAAGTTATATAATCATTGTGCATGCACCATAAAAACCCACCAAACAAAATAAGAAATTGAGAAGAAAAACCCCCCACTAAAGCCAGCACTGTTGTGGCAGAAGGGGACCATTCTCTGCTAGCAGGGGTGGCCTGCTACTCTCTCGTGGGCAGTGAATCTTTCTTAATAAAATTATGTTCTCTGTATTCTGCTTATGTAACCCATTCAATTCATTATTCACAACCAGCAAGAGCCTATCCCTGCCTGTCTGCAGCAGGTAGAGGACATCCAAGCAGATGGGGAGGCTGTCAGTGTCCATTTGATTTTCACCAGTTGACAAGCCCATGTCAGAACAATTCAGACTGTTCTAACGTGGGCTTGTTGAATTTCATATTCAGGTAAATAAGAATAATCGTACATGTCCACCATGGGAATTACTGCATATCCAGCTGGGTAAAATTCCTATTCATCTTTCATAGATCCACCTGTAAATCAAAATATGTCAAAGACTCCTTGTCAACTAGTTTTAGGAACAATAAAGAGGTCAGTGGACAAACCACAGTTGTGGATATCTTCTTGCAAAGAAGATAGCAAATTCCTAGGTTAAGTCTTTACATCAAGGTAAAGCGATATTAGGTGCAGGAAGCAAAAGTCCTTCAACTGACAGTGTTGAGTGTGCTGACAGTTCAATGGAGATTTAACATAATGAGGAACAGAAACAGAGAGAGCCCATAACCATCTTTCCTGTTTGAAAACACATGTCTAGAGCAGAGAAGGCTCTGGTACAAGGAGGGAGCCCTCTGCCTACTGAGCCCATTGCTGAGTAACATATCCTTTATGGGTTTAGGAAAGTCTCTGTGTTTTTGAGTTAAAACTTCCAAAGTATTCCCTGTATTTTTATGTGTACAATGTCAGAAAGTTTATACTTAAGATATCTAAGAGCGAGAGCTTTAAAATATTATTTAGAGATTGTACAGTTTGTTTCTCTGAATTGAAGTAGGTCAATTGGAGTTTAATAGGACATATAGAAAATGAGTTGGTTATTAATGACATTTTGAAAATCAATTGTGACAACATCCAGTCAAACCTAGGAATCCCTTAAGCTGTTTTCTTGTTTCCAAAAGAGAAAAAGATAAAATTTCTCTCAGTTTTCAGAGTTAATCCGGAGCCCATCTTTAGATCTGAGTAGTTCAATGTATTTTACCTGAGATAAATAAAATGACCAGTTATCCTTTGAAACCTGGTGTTCTTCTGTATCTAGGTACAGAAGTGTGATAGGTAACTTGGGATTTTTAGTGAGTCAAAGAATGTCTTAAAGCATAATAGAAAATCATTCACATAAAGGAAGAAAGTGGAATCTCTATGAAATGAAATATTATTTAACTCAACTTTTAGTATTGGGAAAAATAGTTGGGACTCTCTGTGTATTTCTGTAGCATTTCCATCCAAGTAGTTTGGTGATATTCTCAGGTGTAGACAAACAGATATTCACTGTCATTTTCTACTTGAATGCTGTAAAAGATGCTACAGAAATTTATCCCTGAAAAATATTGGCAGTCCAAAGAATGACTGATAATATGTTTTATGTTTGGAAGGATGTCTGAGAATAAATATCTTATTTACAGATCTGAAACAAAGTGTAAATATCTATTCTTTTCCACTTAATTTCTTTACTGGAAGAATAGAGGAATTACGGGAGCCTGTACATGGAGTTATAAGTCACCATGTATAAAGTAATGGGCTTAATTCCAGCTCATGCTTCAGGTCTTAAAGGATATTAGTGAATATTAGGCAGAGGAAAAGTATTATCAGTAGTTATTCTAACAGGAGTGGCTGACTTGATCTTGCCAATTTCTGTACTGGAAGGGACCTAAATTTCCTTGGGAATATCCAGTGAGAAATGTCCAGTTTCAGGATTGTTTTAATCATGTGGATGTTTACTTGCAATGACTATTTCCCCAGTTGGCTCAGTATCCAAATCATTTAGTTCTAAATGCTTCACCTTTCTGGAAAGAGGATATGTGAGTTTCAAGAAAATCTCTATCTGGTGGATTTGAGCTGATTTGATCATTCAAAACACATGTGGCCTTGAAATGCTCCCTAATTTGAATGGGATGGGTTCTGATTTTAAAAGTCATTGGTTGATTAGATGTCCCTTTGATTTAAATGGAAGCTTTACTTCAAGGTCTTTCTTGGTGGCCATTTCTGGAATTTTCCACAATGTTCCAAGTAAATGTCAACATAAGAAAATGCCGAAAACTGTAGAGAATTTTTATGAGTCTATTTGAGTGAAACTGACAATTACCAGGAAGCAGAATCTCAGTGGATTGACAAAATGCTCCAGAGAATGGCACTTCTGCACCATATTTATTACATTCCAATCAAAGAAGGGGGCATAAGAGGTTTCCTGAAAACAATAGGTGATACATTATAGTAGCAAAGCGTGACAATCATTGAAACTGAATGAAAAGTAAAACAAATAAGTACATACATTTTTATATTGTTGGGACAGAATCGTCAGCAGTTCACAATATAAAATTAATAGAAGTGGTTTTGTAGTCTTTACTCTGGTGCCATGATAACTCAGAAAAGACTACCCTGACATTCCAAAGTTATGTTATCATAGATGCAAAAAGCAAAAAGGTCTCTGCTGAGGTAAAGATTGACCTTTGTGAGGGAAGATATGGGCCTAAAACAGGATTACTTGCCATTCCTTAATTTTAGTTAGAGAGTTGAATTTTTCCATCTTTCCAAGTCATGACGTTAGTTTTTGAGTTTGGAAGGCTCAGCCTGTAGGACCCTCTGAGCTTGTGAGGTTTAGTATGTGGTCCCTTCCCAGCTCACACAGCCCAGCCTTTCCACCTCCTGAAAGGGGAGAAGAGCTGGAGGTAATTATCAATGGCAGATTATTTAATCAGTCATGCCAACAACCAAAAACCAAAACAGAACTCCATATAGAATCCTAACCTAGGGTTCAGATAGATTCCATGTTGGTGAGCACACATGGAGGTGCTGAGAACGTGGACGTTTATAGGAAATACAGAAGCTCCATGCCTTTACCCTCATGGCCTGCCCTGTGAGTTTCTTCCATTCACCTATTACTTACCTATATTTTTATCATAAAGTATTACAGCAATAAAGCTTTTTACTGAGTTCTGAAAGTCTTTCTAGATAAATGTAAAACCTGAGGGGTGCAGTTAAGGGTTGTCTCTCAAGTTTTTCAGCAACCAAACCATAATTGGGCATGCCATTAGCAATTGGGATCTGAAGTGGAGCAGTTTTGTGTCATGAGCCTTGAACCTGTGGGGTCAGCACACTTTGAATACTTAGTGTTGGAACTAAATTGCATGAGGGAAATCTGTTAATAACAGAGTTGATGAAAAGGAAAGAAATTTGTTCATGTAGAGGTTACATAGATTTAGCGTAAAGGTGGAATTCTGCCATTCAGTCCTGCTCCCTTTCAAACACCCACAGGCATATAGTCCTGTTTCATTCTGCCAAACCAGGCCAGTTTCAGAAGGCACCAGTCAGAGGTACTTTCTTTCCAAAAAGCAAAAGGTTACAGGTCAGTGTTTTTGGCAGCTCCCATCCACCCTTGCCTGGCTGGGGAGATCCCACCTGTGTTGCAGTGTTCTCCAGCTCTTATTACAGAACATCGTGGTGGGGTGCTTCTGCTCCCTTTCCAACAGTGAGCTCTTCCTCTCTGCCTACACTGTATGTTCTATTCTTTCCCTGCCCAGCCATACCACATGGCCTTCTTCTTCCAGCAATGGCTATTGTTTTAGTTTTAAATCCCAGACCACGTCCTGTGATGGCCTTTTACATCATGGGTATTGTGACCAGTCTTGGTCACTGGCAGAATCATGTGCAACCTCGTAAGCTTTTCCATCATTAGCCTGTGGTTAAAACCCCTCCTATCGCAGGGAGGAGAATGGCTGTGCCCCTCTGAGTCCCATCCCCGATTCCCCAAACCATAGGCTTTGAAGACAGCATTCTTCCACCCCATAACAATTGCAGAATTGATTGTTGAGAAAGGAAATCAAGTGCTTCATTTTACATGAAAACACAAGCTGGCAGATGTGATGCTAAAATTGATTATAATAATGTATGGGATTTATTTATATTAGGTGTCCAGGGATTTTGAGGAGACTTTATTGTCACTCCCTTCTCTTCGTGAGATCTATCATTTCCTCAGAGGCCACTTTCACCCCCTTCTCACAGAATGAGGCCTGAGGCAGTGTTCATCTCCCTGAGGGAAGTGGAGGCACAGGTCTGTAAGTGAACACATTTGTTGTCCACCCTGAAATGGGCTCTCTGCTCAATTTCTAGGCCATGAAAATAGTGACATCAGGTTGCAGTGAAAAGAAAGAATGCATATATTTCAAAGAACCAATGAAAAGGAAGAGGCAGCTGATGCTTAAAGACCCCATTTGCCCAGAAGTTTATATTTATAGTTTAAGAAGAAAAAGAGGAACAATCATGATGAAGAGGTTGAGGGTTGTGGGCTATGAAAATTGCTCAGTTATTATGTAAATGTGCACAATTTTTCTTGATCTGACATGTTTCTCCACTGGCATTATTCTGTGCAGAATCTCTGGTTATTAAGGCCAATAGTTCTTCCTGCTTGGAGACACCCCAAGGTTCTGTAAACGATGTGGGGTTTAGAGGGTTACAATGTTACCTTAAGAGCAGGAAAGTACTCTATGCATCTTTAGCTCAATCAGAGTCCATCCTTCTCTTATCTAGAGCAATAGATCACCAGCAACCAAACACACCTGCATTTCTTTCTGTCACACCTTCCACAGAGCAGTGTTCATTTATTCTTAAACAAGAAATCATAATAGCAGTATTAGGAGGGAAAGATATTTTACTCCTATATTTAAGCTTTCTCTAGCTGGGCTAATAATCAGACTAAGAGAGCCAAATAAACAGGAGGCAATGTACAGTCCACCATGTAAACAAATATCCTGGTATGGTAAGAACAGGTACCCAAAGTAGTATGGAGTAGTTGAGGCTTACATGTTATTCTGAAGGTCAGGAGAAAAGAGGGTTGTGGTTTGAGGCTTCAAAAGGCAGGATAGCCACTAGCATGGAGAAAGCAATGCAATGTTGGTAAATAAATATTTGCTTTGCATGGTCATGTGATTGACCCCTTTTGAACTAGTTTTTACCTATATGTTTTCTAGGCAATTGAGGGAGGAGGTCAGAGGGGTTTTGTTCTAAGGGTTTTGATTTCCAATATCTAGATCAAAATCAATGTCCTAACAGACATATCTGGGTAGGCAACTTGGCTTCTATTCACAGCAGCGGTAGGGTCTTAGGCTGGTTCCACAAGTTGAACTAAAAGTTCATTTCTAGTTCATCAAGCCATTTACTTAAGGTACCTAAACTTTTACCAAATAAGAGAAAATACTGAAACATGGTTAAATTTGTCTAAGTGTGTCAACTTTGGGCTTATTACTGCAAAACTAAGAACTGCATTGGAAACTCTAAAAAAACCATTCCATGCTTTCTTGTCCCTGGGGAAAAGCTTTAGTTCCTTTCACTAAGCACACATCACTCACGGCCCACATTTCCTGCAGTTCCCGGCTCACCCAGAGAAATGCCAAACTTCTGTCTGATGTCCTGTCTCAGCTTCATTTTTTTTTTTTTTTTTTTCATCCCTGCCTCTGTATGCTCCAACCAGTTCACATCCCCATGGCAGCTCCAACGTTTTAAAACTGAAACACGAAAACCACCTTAAGTATGCCTTTTCACATGTTGTAACACATTATTACCATTTTTGTTTGGGTTATTGTGCATCTCCCCCACCAGCAGACAAGGACTATGAGGACTGGGATTCTGTCTGTTCTGTTCCACAGCTGTATGCCCAGTGCTTAGGACAGAATCAGGCAGAAGATGAGCATTTGGTTAGTGCTTTTTGTTTCTTTTTATTTTTGCAGTCATTTTTTTTTCTTTTCTTTTTTTTAAATTTTATTGTTGTTGTATTACATTCATCCCCTTTTTGCTCCCCTCTATCCCCCTGCTTTTTGATAAATAAATAAAGAAATTACACGTGTGATAATAGTTTAGAATGTTAAATAGGGAGCACTGAGACCTCACATCCCTGGGATTGTGACCTAACCTGGAGGATCTGCAATAGCTTTCTGAAGAGAAGCAGTAACAGAGAATGAGTCTGCACTGACCTAGAGCTCATGAAGAAGCAGATGTAAGAGGCTCAGGAAGAGAACACAAAGCCTATGCAAAATCCAGGGAGTGAGAAGTTACTTATTGAATCTAAGCAAGTTTCCTAAAAGCTTTCCACCTTCCCAACAATTATTTAAAGTGAAAAAACAAACAAACCACCCTTTATTCAGAATTTAATAACACAGGGGTCAGAGGATGGTTGCTCATCTGCCACATTCTCCCCAATGGGCTGACTTTTATAGGAACTGATGTGTTGTTGACTTCACACTGACAGCCACCAGGATCCTCCCTGTTGACAGGTCTATGGTGAGGGTTCTATGGTCTCAGGACAGTTCCATCCTCTTAAAGAGCTGCATCTCTTATTGATCAGCTCTAAGACAGAATCCCCTGGGCTAATCATGCTGAATGAGGATCTGCCAGGAGCAACATTTTCTTGGGAGACTGACAGTTTTCTGAATCACAAACTCTCCTCAAGCATCTCTAGTCCACCCTGCACCTCTTTGTCAGAGCCTAGTGTAAGTGGCTGCAAATGAAATTTTAAGTTTGGCCCTTGGAAATGCTCACCACGTCATCAGCTGTCTCTCCCAGGAGGCAGAAACCTCCCTGCTTTCCACAGTTGGCTGTTATCTGGGTGCCTTTCTGGCTTGGTGTTGCAGGCTATGCAGCCCATCCTGGGGCTTAGACCCCACACTACTCAGGGGGACACCCCAGACTATGGAAATATCCCTCTGGCACGTCAGCTGCCACCTCTCTGAGAGCCCAGCCAGGCCTCTTGCATGTCCTACCCACTTTGTGATGGTTCTGCTGTGATGAAGTGGCATGAGCTGTGTGAACACGGACACATGGGACAACTCAGGGATCTGCCTCATCTACGAGGCTTTCATGGCTCCAATAGGCACTTCACATTTTTTTTCTTTCTTATAATATTCTGATTCTTTTTCCACCTTCATTCATCTTTGCCCATTTGTTACTGATGTTGCAATTATTGTTGTTGTTCTTCTATTTCTTTGTATGCATTCACTTATTTTTTTAATTTTCAAATCTCATAGCTTCCTTTTTTTCCATCTCACCCCAATTTGCCTTTCTCCTGCCCTTTCTTATTTTTGCTTAACATTTTGTTTTTCTCTCTCTTAGTCTGATATCTGTTCTTAACTCTTATTATTTCCCCTTTCTCTATCCTCCCCAAATCATTTTTTCCCCTGTAGATGTCACATACTCTTTTATCTCTTTCTTATAATGTTATCATTCTCTTTCCACCTTAATTAATCTTTTGCTCATTTGTCATTGGTATTGCTACTTTGATGTTTTCCTTCAGTTCTGTTCCTATTGTTAATCTGTTTTTTATTCCAAACATCATATTACACTGTTCCCTTTTCTTACTCCATCTCACCTTCATTTCCAATTAAATGGTTTTGTCTCCCTTTCTGGCCTTGTTTCTATTCTCTAAGCTTATTACTTACTATCCTTCTTCCCTCTGCCCACTCAAAAATGATTTTTCCTTTCTTCATCATCTCACGCTCTTCTTTCATTCTTATAATATTTTTATTCCCTACCTATCATTATTCACCTCTGCTCATTTGTTGTTGATATTGCTGTTTTGGATGAGGTCTATTTTTGTTGGTGTCTGTTTTGTTTTCTGGGTAGTTCTGTCTTGTTCTGCCAGCACATGTACAGCAGCATAAAAGATGTGGTGTGGGCTTTGAATGTCAATTAGACAGCCAGAGAGGAGAGCCCACTAAATAAAGAGACCCCCAACAATCAAACCCCAATTACAAAAACAGAGCCCACTTAACCTGCATAAAGGGCATCTCTAGAGCACCCTGCTCAGGACATCAAAGAGGGCATACTGCTGCATCCACAGACTCCTACCACAGAAGGCCACCTTCATTAAAGAAGGCATGGAGTCAAATCACATCAATCTAATGCACAGAAGCAATCCAAAGAGTCACCTAAAATGGAGAGACAAAGGAACAACCCCTAATTAAAAGGAAAGGAGGAATCCCTTGAAAAGTGCTAAATGAAATGGAGGTAAACAACCTATCAGACACAAAGTTCAAAAGAATGATTATAAGGAGGCTGAAGGAATTCATGAGAACTCCAACAAACTTTATGGGGGCTACAAGGCACTGACTGGGAATGACATTAGCATGAAGAAAGACATGTAAACTATGCATAAAAATAAGTTGGAAATGAAAAATACAACATTTGAAGTGAAGAATCCAGTAGATTGAATTAAAAGCAGGATACATGCCGAAGAGTACTGAATCAGTGAGTTGGCTGACGAGGTAGAACAGAATCCCCAGTCAGAGCAATATAACAGGACACAAAAGACCCCAAAAGAAAAAGGATAGTGTAAGGGAGCATCAGAACAACATGAAATGTAACAGTATTTGCATCATAGGAATGCCAGAAGGAGAAGAAAAGGACCAAGATCTAGGCAACTTGTTTGAAAAAAATAATGACAAAATATGTCCCTATCTAAGTGAGGAAAAAAGCCAACCAAGTTCAGGAACCACAGAGAGTCCCATTCAAGATGAATCCAAAGAGGTCCACTCAGCCCAGATCACCCACAATGAGCTCTGAAATGTTCCCATGGACATCTCTGTACCATCAGCACAGAGCACCATTCCCATAACACCCCTCATAACCTCATCCTCAGGTGAAATTTTCCTCTCATGAACTTTGTTTGATCTTTTCCTAGACATTATCTTGACTTAAAAAACTATTAGGTCACACTCCTCATGCCACTGTTTGTGTTTGTTGGGGAAAGGATACTTATATTCTCTGCCCATTTCTGGATATCAGGGAATTTAATAGTTGGTGGGATGGTATTTACCTCTTGTTATATATTAATTAGGCCATAGAGATGGCCCAAGCTGGTCCTTATGACCTTGTATTGGCCCAAGTTTTATCTAAAAAGATTTTCAGTTTAAACAGGACTTTATTTTCTGGCCTGCTAATTGAATAACATGGTGAAGTAAATCTCTACAGGGAAGTGGTTATGGTTCTACCAAAAGACAGAAACTGTGGGAAAAGAAGGAAAAAACTCCACATGGTAAAGTCATACATGAAAACCCACAGCTAAAAAACACCAAAATATTCATAATGTTGTGAACCCGGTAAATATCCTTTTATACATACTTATGGAACAAAGGACTGGAAGTTCTGGATAAACTATTAGGCAAGGAGATAAATTCAGTAGTATCCAATATGAAAAAAAAAAATGGTATGTTTAACAAAAGACTCTATTTTTTACAAATATACATGCTGATTGAACCATCAACAGTGTCCTCATTCCATGTCCATGAGCACTGAACTTTCAAGGAACAAGATCATAGAGATTATAGGAGACATTCTATCACAAAACTCAGCTCCTTCAGTGAACATGCAGGTCTGTGACATCAGCCACCCACAGGCCTGCACTGAGGGAGCCTCTTTCAAGTACCTTCTAACCTTTAGCTCAGGCAGATGTCATTGTCTTCATCTTTGGTTTCTATTTTTACAAATTCCACATGTTTGTCCTTAGAGAACTTGCAACCAGAATAGGAAAATGGGAAATAAATCTCTCCTCTGGTTCTATTCCTTTACTGCCTTTGGGGCTTCTGTTGACTTGGCTGAGTTACTTGGAGACCTGGCCAGAGGTGGAACGTGTGTCAGCAGAGATGAACATAGAGGGGTGCCCTGGAGGGACAGGGTCAGGGAGCACTAGGATGCCCTGACAAGCAAACGAGGAGAGGGATGCTCTACCTGAAAGTGTCCCTTAAGTCAGGAAAACCACAGGCCCCTGAGTTTCACCACAGTCCATTCTTCCTGGGACATGCAGGATATCTCCCCCTTCACATTCAGAATTGTAGGTTCTAGCAGAACCCACAGTCCTCGTCCTGGGTCCCTGTGCTCAGAAATAAAAGACAGTCTGGTGACCATCTGAGGTAAAAGATGAACCTCTGCAATTATCAGTCAGCTGGCCCACTTATCTTCCCCAGACTCACCTTTGTGGTGGTCCTGCTGGGAGGAAATAAAACCTTTTCAGAGCATTTGAGAGCTTGAAGCAGAGTGGATTCCCAGCTGGGTTTCTGTGTCCCAAACAGAAATGATCTCCATTTGATGGATCACTGGGGGCTCTCTGTGTGGTGCTGAGAGATCTGAGACCAAAACACAGTATAGGCCACTGCTGGGGTGAATGTGTCACCCTCTCAGGGATACATGTGCCCCCATCAGCCTTACTTTTGCAAGTGTATGACACAGGACAATAAGATCAAAATTTCCTGAGAGCTTGTGACATACAGAGCCTCTAACCCACTACACCCCTGTCGATCTGAATCTGTAGTTTAACAGGACCTGGAGACTTCCCTGGTGTACAGGAGAGGAGGATAAATAGTTCTACCTTCACACAAGGAGATATCATTTTGAATAGGCAACACAGGAGCTGGACTGTTATTGAAGAAGCAATTTGAAGGTGTTACTTGAGTTGCAATGTTTACAAAATGTCACAAGAGTTTTGATGCACACAACAAATGACATCCCTGGGACAAGGTTTGCTCAGGTAGCCCATAATTCAGATTCTGAAGGGCCATGTCTAATGTGAAAGAGAGAGGCTACTGTGCACCTAACAGGGCGCTGTAGGTAATGCCTGGAACCCAGACATTCCAGGCTCCTAGTACCATGTGTGAGTGTGGGTTAGTGTATATAAGTGTTTCTATCGCTGTGCTTGTGTGTGGGTGGGTGGGGGAGCTGGTGTGGGTGTGTGTAGTTCTCAGAGGCCTCAGTGGTTCCCAGACACCAAAATATTAAGGGACAATAAACTGGTAGGAAAGGCACAATGTTGATAAAACTGAGAACAAGGAGTGGGAGGACCCTGAGCACAGACCCTGCCCCCAGCTCACATGATAAGACCAGTCATCTTGCCCCAGAATAAAGCTCAGTGCACTGGTAGAACTCACAGCAGGTTGCACCATCAGAACAGAGGTGCCTGGGAGCCTTACTGGACATCCAACTTTTCTCAAAGAGGGAGCCACGGAGCAGGTGGTAGACAGCATGGGATCCCTTTTAGTCTATACTCCCAGAGCACTTGTGCACTGGCAAGGGCTCCTGCTGGTTGGTAAGTAGGTGATAATCTCATGGGGTAGAGGATCATGGTTGACAGGCAGGCTGGCTGAATATCTTCAAGAGTGCACTGTTGTGAGAAATGAGGGAAGACTCCTGTTTGGACTGAGAGTAAAGGGAAATAGAGCTGTGTTGGATGGAGCAGGGGTTCAGCAGGAAAAAGAGAACTAATAATGAAGAAGTGGTGCAAGGCAGGAAAACCTAAATTGCTGTTCATTTCTAAAGTTACTGAGCATTGAATATTGAGTTACAAAAACTCATCATAATAATAATTGCCATCAGGTAAAACGAGTCAAATACTTAAGCAGGGGTGCTGGACATTGCCTTTACCACTCACCTTGACCATGGGAGACACGCTTACACTCACTTACAGACTAAGGCAGGGAGATGAAGAGACTTGCTCATAATCCAGGACCTCATCTTTCCATCCCAATACATAGATCCAAATACTAATCAATTCTTTTCTTTTTTTTTTCTACGCTAGCCTCAATATTAAGCCAATGGTGCCTGCCCACCAGCGCCCAATTGGGGGTTGAGTCAGTTGATGCTCTCCAAGGGCAGAATGTGCGTCTACGATTCAGCAGTAAGCCTCCCATTGCTCTCAACTTCACGTGGTTCAGAGGACAAGAGGAAACACATGATAAACAAATTATAGGTGTTTTAATGAGGGAGAGAAAATTTGACGGAGGTCCTTCACACAATGGGCGAGAGATAATCGAGTTGGATGGAACCATGCTGATAATGAGGTCCTACCTAAATGACACAGGATTCTACACTGTAGTGGCCTACTTTGAGAATTCAACCAAAGAAACAGCAGTCGGAAAGCTTAATGTCTACCGTGAGTGATTTCTTTCTGACCTCTGGGGGTTGGGTGGGGTGAATTCCTTTTCACTCACAGGACCCACAGGCCTGGATTTTGTCTCCATTTCCTCTGAGTCACAGTCTAGGCTGGGTTTGGCATTTAGTGCAGGATACACAAAATGCAGACAAGCTTCCTAAGATGTTAGTCCCCATTCCAAATCCCAGCCCTGTAGAGTCCATGCAGACAGAGGATCAGTCTGACAAGAGTAAGTCAGCAGAGGGAGACCAGTCTCAATGCAGCCCCCTGAGCCCCTCCCTAGGACCTAGACCATGAGAATAACCCTGTTGTACTAGGTCAGAGCATGGTCTGAGAGGCCACTGTAATTTTCACAGAGCTCAACTCAAAAGCCCCTCCCAACAACCTGTTCCCAGGGATCTTGACTACAGGGACCTGATTGGCCCTGTGGCAGTTTGGGATTGGCTTCCCAGGAAAGGCTATTCTGGTAATGTCTCAATGGGCGCCCATGAGCTGGTTGTGAGCAATAACCACATATTGTCAAAAACACAGTTCTGTCTATTACCTGAGACTGTGGGTGACAGCTCAGGTTCACAGTGTCTTTGGATCTCAGCTGACTGTCCTGAGGTGTTTAGCAAATTTCAGAGAAAGGTCAGCATCCCAGAGGGAAACTGAGGAAAAAAGATGCTCCTGGAAGATCCTCAACCACCAGAATGAGCCTAGAAGATTCTCCCATTGTGTTGATCAATAACAGGTGCCTCTTACTTGAGCAACTCTTCTATCCCGATATTTAGATCAGGTAGTGTCAATATTTCTTGGTGAATATGCTGACCACCTGGCAGCCAAATATTAATCCTCCTCCACTGAGGGGAAACTGAGGCACAAGGAGTCATATCATAATCACTAAAGCAGAGTCACTGGAGATGTGTCTGCAGCCACTGCCCTGTCCTCCCCTCCACCCCACTGGCCTCTGAGAGGCCTGTGAATTTTTAAAGCAACCGTTAGTTCAGATCTTTCCTTTGATTCCTGATGTTTCACTGTCACCCTCACTGGCTATAAAGGGGAAGTTTGCCTTCCAACTGGGCACTTTACCGTTGACACCAGCTCAGGAACAAACATGTAAAAAATACTCAGTTACTTGAGATGAATTAGAAAGAAATAAAGAGTGAGTTAATGTATGAATGCATTGTGCAAAATCTTTTCAGAAGCTGGATGCAGAGTCATTGGACTTCTGGCCATAGTAGAGAGGTCCTCTGTCCCTGCTGGGACTGAGACCCATGTCTCAGACCCTTCTCTGCTTTCTAATGAAACAGCCTTCCTTGTAATTGGTCTTAGGCCATGAGGTCTTAATAATAATAATAATTTTCCCATATGTAAGAATATTAAAATTTGCAAAATTTCTATCTCATAACTATGCAACACAAATGGCCCACAAGGGTAACCTTTTCAGAGCTCACTGTGGACTGTAAGTGGCTGAGATCTCTGAGAAAGCAGTGTGGCTCCATATCTCAAATCCATTCCAAATCAGTCACGTTCAGTTTTTCTTCACAGCACCCGTGCAAATGCCCACCCTCATATTCAACAAAAACCCAGTTACCGAGAATAAGGATACTGTGAAAGTGACCTGCTACACAAATGGGATCTCTGTTCGGTGGTGGTTCAATGGCTGGCATCTTCAGCTCAATGAGAGAATAAAGATGTCTGAGAATGGCAGAGTCCTCACCATAAACCCTGTCAAGAGAGAAGATGCTGGAATATACCGGTGTGAATGCTCCAACCCTGTCAGTTCTGCTGAAAGTTGGTCCAGTGAGCTGCGTGTGAATCATGAGTGACCCTCCTCCCCTCCTATATGTTGTTAAGCTCTCAATAAAGTTTTTTGCATTATTAAAATAGATTTGTTCTAGAGGTGAATATTTCATAAGAGATTTGCCTTGAGTCGACAACATTAAAAAATGTGAGCTGATTTGGTCATTAATGTTGACTTAAGGTCACATTTCACACTAATCCCTGAGTCTGTTTGGCCTAATTTGTTCCATGTCCACAGTGGAGGTGACATTGTATGCCTCAGAGGATGAGCAGTAGTTGTGTGATGACCAATGGGAGCACATGATGAACTCACAGGATGTGTGCTCTGTCCCTTCTGCAGGTAAACCTGTGAAGGGCAGCTGGACAATAGTGTAGAAGAGGGGAAGGGACAAGAGGATGCCCATGTGGGTAGACCCACTGATCTTTGTCTTCCCATGATATCTTTAAAGTCTTTTGAGTATTCATCTTTGTGGGGTAGGACAATTATTTGCATAAGTTCAGTACCTCTTTGTTTCTCTTGTTCATGGGTTATAATTGGAAACTTGGCTAATAAAACCAAGATTTTAAGCCTTGGCTGGCTGAGACAGAATGCTGTGGGGACTTTAAGAAGTAGAGAAACAATCAAGGCATCTGTTTGCTAATTGGCTTTACAGAAAATAAAAACTTTTCATTGAATCTTCACAAGAGGGCTGTTAACCTCATGGATTAAGGTCCTCATCCAAGTCAGGCTTCATTCCTCCCAGAGACTCACACACAGAGACTCAAGAAGGTTTACATTTTAAGGGATGGGCACTGGCCCTGTGACAGATTCTTTCTGAATCATAACACTGGCAAAAGGGATGGTAATAAGACTTATGTTTATTTTAAAAGGGCAAAGAAAGAACCAACAATTACAAATTGTAATGACATTTCTGAAGAAAATGCCCTGATAAAAAGAAAATCAGAAGCCTGCAATCAGAAAGAGTCCTGGCTCTGAGGGAACATGAAGGCCTCTGAATCATAACAAACCTGCTTTCTGCACAGTGGAGGGAAATACAACTAAATCTATTTCAACCAAGACCAAGTTGGCATCTCCACTGGTGGCTGCCATTAAAAAGAGGTGCAAAATAACTTAGACTCTCTGACTAGAGCCAGGATCTGATCTCCCAGAAAGTTGTGCTTCTTTACTTTTCCATTAAGACATTAATTATTTTCTCTACAGTACCCTTTTCTTTCATCAAACATAATCCAAAAGAGAAAAGCATATTCTTGATCCTACAACATGGCACCTGATTGTCCTGATTAGTTACCTAAGTGCAGAGGAACTAACATTCTCCCCATAGTTCACCCTGATGCAGGTTGTAAAACATGAGTTGGGAAATTACAGCTTCTTGAGCTTAGGAAGCCTCATCCCACACTCCCCTGCAGTCTATTCAACCTTGGGAGGTATCTTCTTCTCCAAGAGATACCAAAAGGCCAATGAGGTCAAACTTCACTTCATAATAGCTGAGGTCATTGCAAATTCCATGGGATTAGTCTGAACTAGGACATTTGCACTAGAACCTTGGTTTTATTACCATAGTTACCAATTATATATTATCAATAAAAATGGGATGTTTTAAACTTATGCAAATAATTTTATTGATATATAGATAAGAATATTCCAGAGACTAGAAATCCCTTGAAAGCCATTGAAGGGGAAGGTAAAGATCAGTGTTGCTACCCACATGGGTGTCCTCTTGTCCCTTGCCCTTGCCTACAACTGTGTCCAGGTATCCTCCACATGTTTGCCTGCAGAAGGGACAGAACAGAACTCACAGGTTCTATGAGCTTATCACCTGCTCCCATTTGTCATGTCATGACTACTTCCCATCCTCTGAGGGATACAATGTCACCTCCACTATGGACGTGGTACAAATGCAGCCAAATTGAGTCAGGGGTTGGTCTTAAGTGTGATCTTAACTCAACAATATTGACAACATCAGCTCCCATTAGTGAGTATTTGTTGATTCAATGCAAATTTGTAAAGAAATATTCACCTTCAGAATAAATCCTTTATAATGATGCAAAAACCTTTATTGAGAGTTTAATAACATGTAGGAAGAGTGGAGGGTCAGTCATGATTCACATGCAGCATAAGGGGCTTTCTTATAAGAGAACTAATGGGGTTGGAAACTTCACACTCATAATACCCAGCGTCTTCCCTTTTCACAGGATTCTGTGATGTGCGGACAGCTTCATTCTCTTGTTGAGCTTCAGATACCAGGCATTGAACCACCACTGGGTGGAGATGACATTTGTGTGGCAGAACACTGTATTCTTATTCTCTGTGATGGAGTTTTGCTGATTATGAGGATAGGCATTTTCACATGCTCTGTGAAGAAACAGAGAATGTGATTGATTCAAAATGGGCTTGGAACTTGGAGCCATACTGCTTCCTCAGAGATCTCAGCTACTCACAGCCCACAGTCAGCTCTGTAAAGGTTACCCTTGTATGCCTTGCTCATAGGTGGCTATGAGCAAGAAATTGGGAAAAACTTAATATTCTTGCATATATGAAAATTATTATCATTAATACCTTGCAGCCTAAGTCTAATGACAAGGAAGACTGTTTCATGAGAGAGCAGACAAGGGTTTGAGACATGGGTCTAAGTCCCTGCAGGGACAGAGGAACTGTCTCCTACAGCCAGAAATCTAAGGACTCTGCATCCAGGTTTCAGACTCTGAAGAGATTTTGCACCATTGATCCATTTATTCATTAAATCACCATATATTTCTTTCTAACTCATCAAAAGCAACTGAGTATTTGTTACATGTTCATCCTTGAGCTTGTTTCAGGGGGTAGAGTTGAGTGTGAAAAAGCAACCTTTTACTTTATACTTTAGTGGGAGTGACAGTAACACATCAGCACACAAACAAATTATTTGAAGCGATGTTTAGTTCAAAATCCAGAGGCCCCTGAGAGGCCCCTGGGGTGGAGGAGAAGACAGGGCAGTGGCTGCAGACAGACCTTGAGTGACGGACCAGTTGCTCATGGTCGGTGTGATTCTGCCTTTCTGTGCCTCAGTTTCCCTTCAGTGAAGGAGGATGAATAGTTGGCTGCCCGGTTGTCAGCATATTCACCATAAAATATCCCAAGTATCTGAGCTAAGTCTTGGGATAGAAGAGCTGCTGAAATAAGAGGTATCTGTTATTGATCAACTCCATGAGAGAATCATCTAGGCTCATCCTGGTGCTTGAGGATCTGCCAGGAGCATACTTTTTCCTCTGGGATGCTAAACTTTCTCTGAAATGTGCTAAGGCCCTCAGGACAGTCAGCTGAGATCCAAAGACACTGTGAACCTGAGCTGTCACCCACAGTCTCAGGGGATAGACTGAACTGTGTTTTTCCCAAGATGTGGCTCTGTCTGATAACCAGCTCGTGGGCACCCATTGAGCCATTGCCTTATTAGTCTTTCCTGGGAAGCCAATCCCAACCTGACACAAGGTCACTCACATCCCTGTAGTCAAGATTCCTGGGACCAGGTTCTTGGGGGGGAGGAGTTTAAGCTGAGCTTTTTGAGACTTGCAGGGGTGTCTCAGACCATGCTCTGACCTGGTACAGCAGGGTCATTCTCATGGTCTAGGTCCTACGGAGGGGCTCAGGGGGCTGCATTGAGACTGGTCTCCCTCTGCTGAGTAACTCTTGTCAGCCTGGTCTTTCTGTCTGTAGGAACTCTGCAGGGCTGGAATTTGGGAAGGAAACTGACATCTTAGGAAGCTTGTCTGCACTCTGTGCATCCTGCACTAAAAGCTAACTCAGCCTGTAATGTGCTACAGAGAAGGTGGAGGAAGAATCCAGAGCTCTCAGTCCAGTGTGTGAAGAATTCACCCCACCCAACCCCAGAGTTCAGAGAGCATCACTCACTGTACACATTACATCATCCAAATCCTATTTCTTTTATTGAATTTGGAAGGTGGCCTTCCATATCAGAAAGGTTCCATCCAGGTCTATTAATTCACCTTCTCTGTGTGAAGGACCACTTTCAAATCTTCTCTCCAACATAAAAGGCCTCCAATTTTATTATTATGTATTTCCCCTTCTCCTCTGAACCACCTGAAGCCTAAAGCATTGGGAGGCTTATTGCATAACTGAACACGCACATTCTTTCTTTCAGCAATATTGGTTGACACAATAGCAAATTGGGCCATGGTGGGCAGGTTCCAGCGGCTTAACATGAAGACTAGGATAGAAGAAAAAAATTGATCAATATATGTATCTATGTATTGGGGTGGAAAGATGAGTCCCTGGACCAGAGAAGGTCCAGCACCCCTGGTTAAGTATTTTACTGCTGTTATCTGACATCAATTCTTGTTATTATGATCAGTTTTATAACTCAACACTCAATGATGAATAACATTAGAAACGTTTAACTGAAACAATTAAAGTATCCTGCCTTGCACCATTTCTACATTATTGGACTCTCTTCCCCCTTGCTGAGCCCTCTTCCCCATCTGACACAGCTCTATTTCCTTTTACTCTCAGGTCCAAACAGAAGTCTTCCCTCTTTTCTCACAACACTGCACTCTTGAAGAGATCCAGCCAGTCTCACTGTCAGACTATTCTCTCAACCCTGTGAGCTGGTCACCACTTACCAGCCAGCAGGAGCCCCTGCCAGTGGACAAGTGCTCTGCAGGTAGAGACGGATCCCATGGTGTCTGCCACCTGCTCTGTGGCTCCCTTCTTGAGAAAAGCTTGAGACTCAGTAAGGCTCACAGTCACCTCTGTGAGTTCTAACCTGTGTCCTGAGCTTTATTCTGGGGCAAGGTGACTGTTCCTGTAATGTGGGCTGGGGGCAGGGGCTGTACTCAGGATTGTTCCATTTCCTGCCCTTATTTTTCCCATCACTGTGCCTTTTTTACCTGTTTATTGTTCTTCAATATTTTGGTATCCTGGGAACCACTGAGGCCTCTGGAAACTATACACATGGGTGCACATACATACATACACACACTAACCCATATCACACCTGTGCTAGGAGAAGAAGGAGCCTAGGATGTCAGAGTTTCAGGCATTGTCCACAGTTCCCTGTCTGGAGCACAGTAGCTTCTCTCTTTCACATTTGACTTTCCCCTTCAGAATCAGAATCTTGGGCTACCTGAACAAAACTTGTCCCAGGGATGTCATTTCTTGTGTGCATCAAAACACTCGTGAAACTTCATAAACATTGTGACCCAGGTGCCACATTCAAATTGCGTCTTCAACAACAGTCCAGCTCACGTGGTGCCTATTCAAAATGAGATCCCTTCAAGTGAAGGTAGAACCATTCTCCTGCTCTCCCCATCACAGGGGAATCTACAGATCCTGTTATATGATAGATTCAGATCATCAGGGATGCAGTGGTTGAGAGTCTCTGTACCTCACAAACTCTCAGGAGAGGTTGATCTTACTGGCCTGTGGGGTACACTTGCAACAGTGGGGCTGATGGGAGAACATATATTCCTGAGAGGGTGATCCACTCACCACAGCACTGGCCTCTGCTGAGTCTTGGTTTCAGGTGTCTCAGCACCACACAGGAAGCCCCTGATGTTCCACCAAATGGGCGTCATTTCTGCTGGTGACACAGAAACCCTGCTGCGAATCCAGTCTTCTTCGAGCTCTCATATGCTCCTACAAGGTTCTTTTTCCTCCCAGAGGAAAGGTCACAGAGATGAGTCTGGGGATAAGAAGTGGGCCAGCTAGCTGATAATTGCATAGAGATTCTTCTTTTAGAATCTTTTTCAGATGGTCACCAGACTGTCTTTTATTTCCTGGCACAGGGACCCAGGACCAGAAGTCCGCTAGAACCTGCAGTTTTGAGTGTGAAGGAGGAGGTATCCTGCATGTTCCAGGAAGAAAGGACTGTGGTAAAAACCAGGGGTCTATAGTTTTCCTGATTTAAGGGGCACTTTCAGGTAGAGCATCCCTCTCCCTGTCTGCTTGTCAGGGCATCCTTGTGCTCCCTGACCCTGTCCTTCCATGGCACCCCTCTATTTTTGTCTCTGCTGACACACATTTTACCCCTGGCCAGATCTCCAAGTAACTCCACAAAATCAACAGAAGCCCCCAAAGCAGTAAAGGAATTGAACCAGAGGAGAGAATTTTTCCCATTTTCTAATTCTGGTTGTAGGTTTTCTAAGGATAGACACATGGAATTTGTAAAAACAACAAAGAATACAAAGAATGAGGACAATGACATCTGTCTGAGCTGCAAGTCAGAGAGGACTGGAAAGAGGCTCCCTCAGTGCAGGCCTGTGAGTGGCTGACATCACAGACCTGCATGTTTGCTGGAGGAGTTTAGCTTTGTGATAGAATGACTTTTATGATCTCTGTGATCTTGTTCCTGCAAGGTGCAGTGCACATAGATGTGAAATCAGAACACTGTTGATGGTACAATCAGCATGTATGTATGTGAAAAAGTTGTTTTTTGTTAAACATATATATTTTTTCAGATTAGATACTACTGCATTTATATTCTTGCCTAGAAGTTTAGGCAGAACTTCCACTTCTTTGTTAAATAAGTGGGTACAAAAGGATATTCATCTTGTTCACAGTATTATGAACATTTTGGTGTCTTTCCCATGGAGTATTGTGTTACCTGTGTATTTTCATGTGTGGCCTTACCCATGTGGAGGTTTTTTCTTCCATTCCCATAGTCCCTATTTTTTGTTAAAACCATAACCAATCTCTGTAAAAATTTATATCAAACATGTTATTCAATTTTCAGGCCAGAAATTAAAGTCCTGTTCAAATTGAAAACATTTTTAGATATAACGTGGGCAAATAGAAGGTCATAAAGACCAGCTTGGGCCATCTCTATTGCCTAATTAATTATTTAACAAGAGGTAAATATCTTCCCACCAACTGTTACGTACCCTGGTCCCAGAGATGGACAGGAGGATGTAAGCCTGCCTTCCCCAGCAAACACAAACACTGGCATGAAGAATGGGACCTGATAGTTTTGAAGTCAAAATAATGTCTAGGAGAAGATCAAACAAAGTTCATGAGAGGGAAATTCCACCTGAGAATGAGGTTATAAGGGGTGTTATGGGAATGGTTCTTTGTGCTGATCGAACAGAGATGTCCTTGGGAACATACCAGGGCTCAGTTTGGGGGATGTGGGGTGAGAGGGAGGTCCTGCCCTCTCTCCACACACTGTTGCCTCAATGAAGGCAGTTGCTTTTCTACAGAGGGGAGGACCATCCTCAGCTCACTTGCAAAGTCACCTGTAGACTGTGAGTGACACAGCAGTTGACTGCTCCCCTCTCCCCCCCTGGCTATGGGAAATCAAGAGGGGTTGTGGGAAGTTGCAGGCACAGAAGCTTAAAAGTTATATAATCACTTGTGCATGCCCCATAAAAAACCCACCAAACAAAGCAAAAATTTTTTTATTCAACTCCCTCTAAAGCCAGCACTGTTTTGGCAGAAGGGGGGCCATGTTCTGCTAGCAGGGGTGGCCTGCTCCTCTATCCTGGGCAGTGAATCTTTCTTAATAAACTTATGTTCTTTTTATTCTGCTCGTGTAGTCCATTCAATTCATTATTCGCAACCAGCAAGAGCCTATCCCTGCCTGAGTCTGCAGCAGGTGGAGGACACCTAGGCAGATGGGGAGGCTGTCAGTGTCCAGTGTGAGCCACTTGGAGAGTGAGGAATGTTGTGGGCTGCTAAGCTGTAAGTGTTCCTGAGGGTGTGGGTGGTCAACAGCCCCCTGCAAGGCTCCCTACTGAGGAGGAGTAGCTCTGCCACCCTCAGGTGGACACCAGAAAATGTGCAAGAGAGTGTCATTTTAGAGTCAAGGTATTTCTTTTTTGAGATTTGTATTTTCCATTCAATTATACTTCAGTAATATTTCATAGGATGACCGACCTCCAACTCATATTTGTTGAGTTACAACAGACATATAATAAACATTACACATGGAATGTATACACTTGGGAAGTTTTGACTGGTGCATGCTCCAAGAAGTCGAAGTGAAGATAATGAACATGTACCTTATTAAGTCTCCTCAGTCCCTGCTCTGCTCTCTTCATTTTGCCCTACTTCCACCCTCTTTCTCAGTGTTAAATGCTCATGTGCTTTCTGTCCTTATGGATTGATTTGCATTGTTTAAAATGTTCAAAAATTTGAATTATACAGTGTATAATTTTGGACAGAGCTTGACTTCTTGTTGCAACATGATTATTTTGACATAGTTTTCCCCTTTAAAAATATTTTAATTCCTTTCCATTTCCAAAATGCATTTAAGTTTGTGTATCCATCCAGCCATTTGTGGGCATTTGTGTTGTTTCCGATTTGGAACTATAAGAAATGGAACTCCCATGAACAGTTAGGCAGAATGTCTTTAACATGAAGAATTAGGTGTTTGTAAAATTATTAAAAGCTAGATAAATGCAAGTTTCCACTAGAAGTTTTGTTTCACTTTTGTTCTGCCACTTCACACAAAGCTGTGTCAGCCATAGCCCACTCATCATTTGACATAGGAGCAAAAAGAGACTCCCCACCTCCCTTCTAGCTTCCAAATTACACACAAGTGAATCTCAGGAGTTGAACTTAATTTACATTTAAATGATCAATTATAAGAAGAGTAAGAAATAGCATTCAACATTTTATTTCCTCTGATATAGGAGGAAACTAAGAAAATAAGGAGCAGAGATACCATGTCCCATAGGTCCTGCATCGCATGTCTGAGTCCACTTGTGGCTGTGTGGGTCTGGGTCAGTGACCCCATCTAGGGAAGCCTCCATGCTCTCTTGTCATATCATACAAAGATGTTTGGTCTTTTCTGAATCTTAGAAC
Organism: Noctilio leporinus; assembly: GCA_004026585.1. Taxonomy (NCBI): domain Eukaryota; kingdom Metazoa; phylum Chordata; class Mammalia; order Chiroptera; family Noctilionidae; genus Noctilio; species Noctilio leporinus. The sequence goes on along the minus strand of PVIW01005002.1, from coordinate 16,231 downwards.
ACAGTAGCTAAAGCATTTGGAATTTTTTAAGTGATAAGGGTGATAAAAGAAAAGGTTCTTTTTTCATCTTGAGGCAACTCCTGGCAGGCTTTTAGGTAATTGCCGAGTGAGGGCAGGTCACCAGAAAGAGCAAAGCTTGATTAGAAGCTTGGAATGTTCAGCGGTCAAGGTAAGAATGTTTAAACCTGTAGGAAAATGCTATGATTTTATTGGAGCCATAGTGGATGACAATTGCCAGGAGCAAGATGTCAAGGGTTTGAGGAAATGCTTCAGAAAATGGCAGCTTCACACCTTATTTTATTCATTACAATTTCAGTCAGAGGCCTAGGGGGTTATATGAAACCCATTGGTGATGGATATGGAGGTGGGAGAAAGCTAAGCAAGAAAATCTTTGAGATTGGGTAAAAAGTAAAACATTTTGCTATGCTTTTTCTACATTGGTTGGTACAGGGTCATTGACAGTTAACGATGTAAACAGAAACAATGATATGAACAGTTATGTTTCCTCCTCTGGTGGAGTGATGAGTTATGAAAAAAGATAATTTTCCTGACATTCCAAAATTATGTCATCTTAGATGCAAAAAGGAAATATATAAGCTCAGTTAAAGATTTCCTGACTTTGTTTTTAGAGAAGACACTGGCCTAGGTCATGACTACCAGCCATGAGTTGCTCTTAGGGAGAAGTATTATTTTCAGACCATCCTATGTGGTTATTTTCAGGTGTTTGTGTTTGTAACACTGCCATGAAGGCCTCTCTTGATCTTGTCAAGTTTAGTATGTGGCCTACTTTTTTGTACAAAAATTCCTCTTTTGGTCCTAAAGCAGTCTAAAGGATGTATGGATGGCCAATCAACCTACAGGTTACATAATGTGGTCCCATGGTGCTGGGAAGGCTCATTTCTTAGGAAGTCTTGGTGTCAGCTTTTGTCTTGCTGAAGGATGAATCAGTGGAAAAGGGTCAATATTGTGACTTTGAATGGACTCAAGGCCAAATTTTTTCAAAACTAAAAAGCAGGTAAATGAGAAGCTGCTAAGTTCCATAAGCCTGTATTATGAAGAAAAACACTTTGGATCATTTCTAACCTAGAAGCTCTCATGATCCATGTTTGGCTTTGTCTCATTTCTCTGTATTTTGTATCAAGTATAACATTTACTTGTACTTTGAGGGCACACTATACACCTCTTCAGTTTTCATAATCTGATTATGAGATGGGTTCCCATTTACTATGTTGCATCTACCTCTTATGGAAGCACTCAAGTGCTATTTATTATTCACCTATTTCCTGATAGTCATGCAATTTGGGTTCTTTGGGGGCAAGGCTATAAGAACTCAATGCTGTAAATGACAATGACCATTTATCAACTCCAGAGAGATCAGAGCAATGATAGTTTTATAAGTAAATTTGTTGTTCTTTAGCAGCAGTTATACACCTATTTCTAGAGCCACCTCAGCTTCTATGTGAAATAATAGAGTTTGCAGTCCTTGTTGGATTTGGGTGTGAGCTCATTCCCATACCATGTTCTAGCCTTATACCTACAACTCCTTTCTCAATATTTCCTTTTTATGAACCTCCTACATTTCTTCTTCTTCTTTGTCTCTTTTTACTCATTCATGAATAATTCATTATGACAAAGTACATATTTTAATCTGTCTTGAAGACATATACACTTTCCTTTTCTTCTTTTTACAATAATATACCTATTCATTTTTTTCTGTTTTAAATTTAATTTTATTGTTGTTTTATTATATCCATCCCCTTTTCCTTTTCCCTGTCCCCTTCCCCTCCCACCCACTCCCCCCAAAGTCAATCTCACTTGTTGTTCATGTCCATGGTTCTTCCATGTTAGTTCCTTGACTAAACTGCTTCCCTTCTTTGCATCTCCTCTCCTGTCCCACCTCCCCCATCCATTCTGCCTACTGGAGATCTACTCATTGTATTCATGTATCTGTTTCTGATTTGCTTATTTGTTTGTTTTATTCATTATTGTCTTGAAATGGATGAGATCATATGTTATTTGTCTTTTACTGACTGGCTTATTTCACTAAGCATAATACCCTCCAGTTCCATCCATGTTGTTGCAAAGGGTAAGAATTTCTTCTTTCTTTCTGCTGTGTAGTATTCCATTGTGTGAATGTACTAAAGTTTTTTGATCCAATCATTCAGTGATGGGCACTCAGGCTGTTTCCAGCACTTGGCTATTGTAAATAGCACTGTGATTGTTGTTGTGTTACATCCATCCCTTTTTTACTCCCTTCTGTTCCCTTCCCCATCCACCCACTCCCCGACAAAGTCAACCCTAATTATTGTCCATGTCCATGGTTCTTCCATGCTACTTCCTTGAAGAAACTGCTTCCCTTTGTTGCCTCTTCCTCCACCCTCCCTGCACCCCCAGATCCCCTGCCCACTGAAGGTCTATTCGTTGTATTCATGTATCTGTTTTGTTTTGTTTTGCTTATTGTTTGTTTTGTTCATTATTGTCCTGTAATGGGTGAGATCATATGGTATTTGTCTTTCGCTGACTGACTTCACTGAGCATAAAACTCTCCAGTTCCATCCATGTTGTTGCTAAGGATAGGAATTCCTTCTTTCTTTCTGCTATGTAGTATTCTGTTGTGTAAATATACCAAAGTTTTTTGATCCAATCATCCACTGATGGGTGCTTAGGCTGTTTCCAGCACTTGGTTCTTGTAAATAGTGCTTATATGAACATAGGGGTACATAGGTTCTTATGAGTTGGTGTTTTAGGGTTCTTTGGATATAGTCCTAGTAGTGAAATTACTAGATCAAAAGGCAGTGACATTTTCAGTTTTTTAAGGAAACTCCATACTGTTTTCCATAGTGGCTGCACCAGCCTGCATTCCCAACAGTGCACCAGGGTTCCCTTTGCCACACATCCTTGCCAACACTTGTTGTTTGTTGATTTATTGATGATTTCCATTCTGACAGGGATGAGGTGGTATCTTACTGTGGTTTTAATTTGCATCTCTCTGATGGCTAGTGATGTTGAGCACTCTTTCATATGCCTTTGGGCCCTTTGTATGTCTTCCTCAGAGAGTTGTCTGTTCAGGTCCTTTGCCCATTTTTTATTGGGCTGTCTGTCTCCCTGATGTTGAGTTACATAAGTTCTTTATATATTTGGGAAATCAAACCCTTGTCTGAGGTATCATTGGCAAATATGTTTTCCCATAGAGCTGGTTCCCTTTGAATTTTGCTGGTGTTTTCTTTAGCTGAACAGAAAATTTCAGTTTGATATAGTCCCATTTGTTTATTTGTTCTTTGAATTCCTTTGCTCTTGGAGAAGTATCAGTAAACATATTTCTGTGTAGGATATCAAAAATTTTACTGCCTTTATTTTTCTCCAGGACCTTTATGGTGACACTGCTTATGTTTAAATCCTTTATCCATCTAGAGTTCATTCTGGTGTATGGTGTAAATTGGTGGTCTAGTTTTATCTTTTTGCATGTTGCTGTCCAGTTCTCCCAACACCACTTGTTGAAGAGACTGCTTTTACTCTATTTTATATTCCTTGCCCCTTTGTTGAACATTAATTGACCATTGAGTCCTGGGTTAATTTCTGGTCTTTCTAGTCTGTTCCATTGATCTATATGTCTATTCTTATGTCAGTACCATACTGTTTAGATTACTGTAGCCTTGTAGTATAGCTTGATGTCCAGTATTGTGATTCCTCCTACCTTATTCTTTCTCAAGACTGCTGTGGGTATTTGTGGGTGTTTTTGACTCCATATAAATTTTTGAAGTATTTTTGTATCTCTGTGAAGTCTGTCATTGATATTTTAATTGGGTTTGCATTGAATCTATAGATTGCTTTGGACATCTTAATGATGTTAATTCTTCCCATCCAAGAACATGGTATATGCTTCTATATATTTGTATCTTCCGTCCTTTCTTTCTTCAGTGTTCTGTAGTTTTCTGAGTACAGGTCTCTTACCTCTTTGATTAAGTTTATTCCTAAGTACTTGATTTTCCTTGTTGCTATGGAAAATGGGATTTGTTTTCTAGCTTCTATCTCTGATGTTTCATTATCGGTCTACAAAAATTTTTTTTTTTTTTTAGATTTTTTAATTTATTATTTTCAGAGAGAGAGGAGGGGAGAGAGTCAGAGAGGGAGAGAGACATCAATGTATGGTTGCTTTGCACCTGCCTCCAGCTACAGACCTGGCTGGAGACCTGGCTTGCAACTTGGTTATATAGCCCTGGCTGGGAATCGAACCAGAGACTTTTGGGTTCGCTGGCTGGTGCCATACAAAAATGTTTTTGATTTATGAATATTGACTTTATATCCAGCTATTTTGCTAAATTTGCTTATTAAGTAGAGTAAGTTTTTGGTAGAAACTATTGGGTTTTGTACATACACTATCACATCATCTGCAAATAATGACATTTTGACTTCCTCCTTTTCAATCTGGGTACCTTTGATTCCTTTTCTTCTCTGATAGCTATGGCTAGAACTTCCAAAACAATGTTGAACAGAAGTGGAGAAAGGGGACAGCCCTGTCTTCTTCCTGATCTTAGGGGGAAAGTTTTTGGTTTTTGCCCACTGAGTATGATGTTGGCTTTAGTTTTCTCATATATGGCCTTTATGATGTTGAGGGATGCTCCCTCTATTCCCATTTTGCTGAGGGTTTTTATCATAAATGGTTGCTGTACTTTACCAAATGCTTTTTCAGTATCTATTGATATGATCATATGGTTTTTATATTTTATTTTCTTGATGTAGTATATTACATTTATTGATTTGGGAATGTTATACCATCCTAGCATCCTTGGGATAAAACCCACTTGATCATGGTATATGATCTTTTGAATGTATTGCTGGATCCAGTTAACCAATATTTTGTTAAGAATCTTAGCATCTATGTTCATCAGAGATATTGGCCTATAGTTTTCTTTCTTAGTTGTGTCTTGACCTGGTTTTGAGATTAGAATAATAATGGCCTCATAGAAAGAGTTTGGGAGTCTTCCCTCTTCTTGGAGTTTTTGGAATAGGTTGAGAAGGATAGGAGTTAGTTCCTTAAATGTTTGGTAGAATTCACCTGTGTAGCCATCTGGTCCGGGGCTCTTGTGATTTGGGAGATTTTGGATTACTTCTTCAATTTCACTAGTTGTTATTGGTTTATTCCAGATTTCTGCTTCGTCTGTATTCAGTTTTGGTAGATTATATACATTTTCAGAAATGTGTCCACTTCACCCAGGTTGTCATATAGTTGTTTATAGTAATTTCTTACAATCCTTTGTATTTCTGAAGCATCAGTTGTGATTTTCCTCCGGTTCTGATTCTATTTATTTGAGTCTTCTCTCTCTTTCTTGATGAGTCTGGATAAAGGCATGTTAATTTTGTTTAGTTTTTCAAAGAACCAGCTCCTAGACTTGTAGATTCTTCACATTGTAGGTTTAGTCTCTAAGTTGTTTAATTCTGCCCTGATCTTGATGATTTGCTTCCTTCTACTTGCTCTGGTCTTTGTTGTTGCTCCTTTAGTTCTTGCAGCTTTATGGTTAGGTTGTTTGTATAAGTTTCTTCTGACCTTTTTAGGTAGGCCTGTATTGCTATGAATTTCCCTCTGAGGACTGCCTTTGCTGTCTTGCGTAGGTTTTGGACTGTTGTGTATTCGTTGTCATTTGTTTCCAGAAACTTTTTGATTTCATCTTTGATCTCATTGTTAACCCATTCATTACCTAAAAGCATTTTATTCAGTCTCCCTGAGTTAGAGTGTTTTTTTTTTTTTTCCCTTGAGGTCGGTTTCTAGTTTCAAGCCATTGTGATCTGAGAAGATGCTTTGTATGATTTCAATTTTCCTATATTTGTGGAGGCTTGTCTTGTGACCTACCATGTGGCCTATCTTAGAAAATGTTCCATGTGCATTTGAAAAGAATTTGTATTTTGCTTCTTTTGAATGAAAGGTGCTGTGTATATCAGTTAGGTCCATTTCCTCTAGAGTGTTGTTTAATGCCATGATATCCTTAGTGTTTTTCTGTTTGGAAGATCTGTCCATTGTTGATAGTGGGGTATTAAAATCCCCTACTATTAATGTATTCCTGTCTATGTCCTTCTTTAAGTCCTCCATGATTTTCCTTATATATTTCAGAGCTCCTACATTGGGTGCATACATGTTTACCAGAGTAATTTCTTCATGATGGATTGTTCCCTTAAGTATTGTGAAATGGCCTTCTTTGTTTCCTTTTATGGCCTTCATCATAAAATCTATTTTGTCTGAAATAAGTATTGCTACTCCAGGCTTTTTTTTCATGTCCATTTATTTGATATATATATATATTTTTCATCCCTTCACTTTCAATCTGTGTTGATCTTTTGTTCTGAGGTGGGTCTCTTGAAGACAGCATATTTGTGGGTCATGTTTTTTTATTCATTCAGCTACCCTATATCTTTTTGATTGGTGCATTTAATCCATTTACATTGAGGTTATTATTGGTTGATACTTATTTATTGTCATCTTTCCCCTTTGTACCTGTACTCCTCTCTGTGTTACTCTGTTTCTTCATTTTTAAAAAAGCAGACCCTTTAGCATTTCTTGCAATGCTGGTTTTGTAGAGATGTATTCTTTTAGTCTTCTTTTGTCTGGGAAACTCCTTATTTCACCTTCCATTTTGAATGAGAGCTTTGCTGGATAGAGTATTCTTGGTTGCAGACCGTTGTTTCCCATTACTTGGAATATTTTTTGCCATTCCCTCCTGGTTTGTATTGTTCCTGTTGATTAATCATTTGATAACCTTACTGGAGCCCCCTTACATGTTATTTGCTGTTTTTCTCTTGATGCTTTTAGGATTTTCTCTTTGTCTTTGAAATTTACCGTTTTAATTATAATGTGTCTTGGAGTGGGTCTGTTTGGATTCATCCTCATTGGGACCACTCTGTGCTTCCTGAACTTGAGTAATGTTTTCTTTCATCATGTTAGGGAAATTTTTTATCATGACTTTTTTGAACAAGTTTTCCATTCCTTGTTTCTGTTCTCCTTTTGGTATCCCTATGATACTGATATTATTGCACTTCATGTTGTCCTGCAGCTCTCTTAAAGCCTCTTCATTCTTGTTCAGCCTTTTTTCATTCTGTTGCACTGTTTTGGAATATTTTTCTACATTGTCCTCCAGCTCACTGATCTGGTTCTCTGCTTTCTCTAGCCTACTGTTCCTTCTTTCTACTGTATTCTTCAATTTATAAATTGTATTCTTCATTTCCTCCTAGATCTTACTGATAGTTTCTATGTCCTTTTTAATGCTGGTGTAGTTCTCAGTAAGTTCCTTATAGCTCTTCTGGACTTATTTGTAGTTTTCTTTGAGCTGGCTGAGCTCATTGAGCTTCTATATCATCATTATTTTTAATTTCATATCTGATAGCTTGCTTGCCTCTGTTTCATTTAGTGATCTTTTTGGGGATTCCTCTTTTCCTTTTCCTGATGGACTGTTTCTTTTTCTCCCCATTTTTAGGTTTCATTGTAATCCAATCGAACTGTGATCAGCTGCCTGGCCAAGGAACTTCTAGGCTGGAAATATTGATTTAATTGTAATCCTATTAATCTGTGATCCACCACCAGGCTCAGATGCTGCTTGGGGTGACAGACAGATTCAGTTGTAAATTAGTAAATCAGCTACCAATCTCAGGCCTTGCTGGGCTAGACAGAGAAGTTAAATTCTAATCCAATGGATCAGCTGCCAGCTCAGGTGCACCCTGGTGGGACAGGTTCAGATGTAAATCAGTGAATATGATCAGCTGCCAGGCTCTGGTGCCACTGGGCTAGGCAGCAAGATCCAATTGTAATCCAATGAATCTGTGATTAGCCACCAGGCTCAGGTAGCACTGGGCTCGACTTAATGATTGTATTGTAATCCAATGAATATATGATCATCTGCCAGGCTAAGAGGCCACTGGGCTAGACTAAAAGGTTCAGTTGTAGTCCAATGTATTTGTGATCAGCCACCAGGCTGACAGGCCAGTGGACAGAACACACCAACTCAGTTGTGAACTGATGAATTCATGATCAGCCACCAGGCTCACTTGCCACTGTGTCAGGCTGACTGTCTGACCCAGTTGTAAGTCAGAGAGTTTGTAATCAGCCACCAGTCCCAGGCTCTGCTGAGCAAGAAGGACTGACTCAGTTGAAAAGCAATGAATCCACAATCAGCCACTAGGCTTGCACACAACTGTGCAGGGCTGACCGACTAACCCAGCTGTAAGTCAGAGAGTTTGTAATCAGCTGCCAGGCCCAGGAGTTGTTGGGCAAGAGATATCTCTTCAAGTGCCAATTCTTGTATCTGTGCTCAGACACAACAGGGAGGGAGAGATTTATTTAGGTGTAAATCAGGGAATTGTAATCAGACACCACTAGGCAGGGTAGATTGCTTCCAGTGGGTGGGGCTATGAGGACCCTCATACTAAAGCCGCTTGGCACAGCACAGTCCTCTTGAGGTGTGGGCAATGAGTCAGCACAGGGTTCCCCAGAGCTGCCTCCCCACTTCTCTCCTCCAATCTACTGCTGCAATCTCTCCTTACATGTCTCCAGTCCTCTCTGCCCTCCTTCCTCTTGTGCCCAGGTTAGGTGGGTGCCAATGTATTTTCGTTGTGGTCACCCTAGTAGTTCTCTGTCTCCAGCACCCTCTTAGGCTATAAACTCCATGGCTTTCAGCCCTTCTCAGCTGGATGCTACTCTGCTTTCTGTTGTGTTGCTGAAGGCTGGGACATCCAGCTGGGGGACCAGAACCCAACCTTCTCAGGTGGAGCCCCAGGCTTTGTCCCTTCAGCTACTACCTCTGGTGGGGGCCCAGCCAGATTCCTACCAGTCATGTTTTGATGAAGCATCCTCTTCTGTTCTGTCTGTAGTTATAGGACTTTTTTTCCAGTTGTTCTGTTGATGATGATGAACTCCTTTAGCTTTACCTTTGTAAAGCTGAAGCACTTTATCTGCCCTTCCATTCTAAATGATAGCTTTGCTGGCTAGAGTAATTTTGGTTGTAGGTCCTTGATTTTCATCACTTTGAATACTGCTTGCCAGTCCCTCCTTGCCTGCAAAGTTTCTTTTGAGGAATAATCTGATACTCTTATAGGTACCCCTTTGTAGGGGTACCTATCTTCTTTTCTCTAGCTGCTCTTAAGATTCTCCCCTTATCTTTAATTTTTGGCATTTTAATGATGATGTGTCTTGGTGTGGTCCTTTTTAGGTCTAGTTTGTTTGGGATGCTCTACACTTCCCAAACTTGGATGTCTATTTCCTCACCAAATTTGGAAAGTTTTCCTTCATTATTTTTTCACACAAGTTTTCAATTTCTTGCTCTTCTTCTCCTCTGACACCCCTATGATTTCGATGTGGACACATTTAAAGTTGTTCCAGAGTTTCCTGAGCCTCTCCTTATGTGTTTCAATTCTTGTTTTCTTATTCTGTATTGGTTGGTCTTTTTATTTCTTCCTTATGTTCCAAACAATTGACTTGAACCCCATTTTTCTTTCCTCTGCGATTGGTTTCATGTGTAGTTTCCTTCATTTCATTTGGCCTTACCTTCACTTCTTCCTTTCTGTAATTGCAGTATTTAAGCACATCTGTCAACTCTGTGAGCATCTTTATCAGCAGCATTTTGAACTGTGTCTGTCAGCTTGGCTATTTCTTCATTTCTTAGTTCACCCACTGGGATTCTGAATTGTTCCCTTTTTTGATCCATATTTCTCTGTCTCCTCATCTTGACAGGATGCTGTGTTTGCCTATGTGTCTTAGGTAGAACTGTCATACCTGTATGTTGTAAGGAGTGGAGCCTTGGGTATTTGTCAGTATATGGGTCCTATTTCACTACATTGTGGCTCTGTATATAGGGGAGACATCTGATAGGGATCAATGCTGCTTGCTCAGCACTCCCCTCTTTTCCAAGTTCTTCTCCTGCTTCCCATATGGGACTAGCCTCTGTCTACCTGTTGACCAGGCCACAGTTCCCAGAGTGAGTGGGTCTGTGGATGTTCTAGGTCTGTGAGGGCCTCTAAACATACAGACTCTGCTGAGAGACAGATAGTTTCTCCCACCACCCCAATCCACACTGGTTTTCACAGTCAGAAGCAATGTGGCTTTATTTACATCCCTGGCACTGGAACCGTGAGCTGCACAAACTGGTCTGGCGCTAGGAACACTGAACAGGTGTCCCTACTATGACTGCATTTTTTGTTGGTCAATTTTTTAAAAAAATTAAACAGAATTAAGCCAGTTGCGCTTTCCTACCCTATTGCTTTTTCCCCCCCTTGGAAATCACTCAAGAACTTCCCTGGCTTAGACCCTCTCTTTGCACTTATCTCTATAAAACTCTACAAAAATCTTTCAATACTCTTAAGTCTTTGCAAGCATGCACTGCTTTATTTTTATTTATTTATGTATTAATGTATTTATTTATTGTTATTATTTTTTTAACCCCAGGGGAACTGACTGTAAAATGTTTTCAAGGCAACTAATGTTTTTTTTTTTTTTTTTTTTGCATTGGCCTCTCTAGATTGTTATTCAATTACCTTTATAAATTAAGACACAGGTGGAGGAAAGTGACAAAGTTCACCATTTCTGAACTCAGCTAAGTTTGAGGCAAAGAGATACTCATAATGTTTTATTCAGAATCTGATCATTTCACATATAAAAGATAAACGAGTTCCCCTGCTATTTTTAGTGCACATCCTGGCCACATTTCTTATCAGTAAGATGATGCTAATTTTGGTGGGAAAATTAATAACATATTTATTTACTAAAGATTTTATTTATTATTTCCAGAGGGAGGGGAAGGGAGAGAGGCAGAGAGGGAGAAAGACATCAATGTATGGTTACCTTTCACCTGCCTCCAGCCACGGACCTGGCTGGAGAGCTGGCTGGAGAGCTGGCTGGAGACCTGGCTTGCAACCTGGTCATTTGCCCTGGCCGGGGAATCGAACCAGCAACCTTTGGGTTCGAAGGTTGGCACCTCATCCACTGTGCCACCAGCCAGGACCCCAATAACATATTTAAATGATGAGTTAGTGACACACATAAAATGAATGCCTATTAATATGATTGAAGGTATTCTTATATTTCCAATGGCAATGATTACTGTTGCTATGGAAAAATAGTTTATTGTTAATACTAAAAATATCACATATTTTAAAGAAGAGCCCTGTAAACCATCTTGTGCAAATATGGGTTAAGAAAATTAAATATACATAACTGATAAATTATAGTTTCTCCCTCTATACTACTTAATGCAAATGCCATATGTTGAAAATATCTGTAATTTTAAAATTACTCCTGCCACAATCTGTTTATATGCCATTCAATGCAATAGATGAGAAAAGAAATGAGAACATTAAAAAATTAAATAAATTACTTTAAACCAATTGCAGCTTATGGCCTATTTCTGCAGTGAGATCTGTGTGACGTCCCACCCAGGATTCATGTCCCAAACTAGAGAGAACAGCTGGGCTGACTGGAGAGAGCCCACCAGGCTCCTAGGTGGAGGGGGTGAGATTTCTTGTGGGGAGAGCAGCTGCCTGCCTAGACGCTTGAGACTGAATGAAGATTAGAAATGAGGTTAGAACTGGGGTGTGGGGTGGGCAGATCCAAAGGATAAAATTGTAAAGCTAAGAGTTTTAAGTGGCTTTGCTGACCACTCTCCTCCTAGGAGAACCTACAATGTGGCTGACTTTATACTTTGAGTGGTATGAGAGCCAATATTTGATTATGAGGGGGGTGCATGGAAGGGACCAGAGTAGACATGAGAGCCTACAGGATACAGTGATGGAGAGCAGGGGGCACAGAGAACCCTCCCAAAGACTTGCAGATGTCATCTTATGGGCCACTGGCACCCAGGACCCTGAATTGACCTGTTCTTAAAGCACTGTCAGCACCTCCTCAGGTGGCTAAAAGACCTATGAGCTATTGTACAGGTTCCTGATAGTAGAAAGTCTAGTAGAGCCCTGGGTGGTGGCACAGTGGATAAAGGACCAGCCTGTGAACCCACAGGTCACTGGTTTAATTCCCAGCCAGGGCAAATAATGAGGTTGCAAGCCAGGTCTCCAGCCAGGTCTGTAGCTGGAGGCAGGGGAAAGGCAACCATTCATTGATATCTCTCTTCTCTGCCTCTCTCTAAAAATAATAAATAAAATCTTTTTAAAAAGTCTAAAAAAGTGGACTGATACATGTACGTTCTATAAAACACAAAACTTCTAAGTCCTAGCTAGTTTTTAGCATCCAACCAGTCCTTTTGTGAAAACAATGCAATAAGAAGCAAGCTTAGTCCTGGCTGATGTGGCATCAGTGGGTTGAGCACTGGCCTGTGAACCAAGGGGTTAGGTTCGATTCCTGGTCAGGGCACATGCCTGGGTTGTGGGCCAGAGGCAACCACACATTTATGTTTCTCACCCTATCTTTCTCCCTCCCTTCTCTCTGAAAAGTCAATAAATAAAATCTTAAAAAAAAAAAAGAGGCAAGCTTAGAGGACAAGTGAAGAGCACATTGTATGCTATGGAGGTGTTTTAGTTAAGAAGAGATAAAACAGTGCAACTATCTGTAAAGTTTGGAAAGGTCCATAACCCACAGTTTATTGCAGGCATCTAAGGCCCTGGGTCCCCATCCCTCACTCAACCCTTTTCTCCCTTTTTTGGGCTCAGCAAGCTCCAAAGTCACCCTGCTTATACCATGTTTCATCAGGCACCCCAACACCCATCACTGGCTGCTCCTAGTCCCCCATTTGGTATATCTTTCATGGACACTTACTCCCAGTTGCAAGTTGTAGATCGCAGGATATGGGGTACTGGAGCTGTGATATTTTGCATTTCTAAGGTGCTTCTTGATAAAGCTTAACCTTCTGGACTCCGGGGTTTTTAAGGAAAGATCAGTGCTAGTCTCACCATGGCCTGAACTGGACATGGAAAATTTTGTCCTCATTCTGGAAATTGCAATCCCTGGACTTTAGCCTGAGCACTTTTCCCAACACCAGCCCACGCTGATTTTTGTAACTATCTTGGAATCTGCCTCTGCAACCCCTCCTCCACCCACCTCCGTTTTTGGGATTGCCCCCCTGATCCTCCCCAACCAAGGACTTGCCTGAGAGGTCGCCATGGCTTTCCATCCCTCTTGGCTCCCTAAATTCTTCTTCTCCATGTTTGCTAGATGTCCTCTTACCCTTGGTCTCCCTCTCACTTCTCTTGCAGTTACCCATCCCTCTTTCCTCCTGGACCATCAAGCCCTAAATTGTGGGCTGCTGTGCTGCTGTGGATTAGTTTCAGCATGATTCTCTGGCTACCTCTGTTTAACATCACATTCTTTCTCTTTTCTTCCCCACAAATGTCCTTACACATTTTTTGTTTGTTTGTTTGTGTTTTTTGATGCTTTCCTGTGGATTTTTTCTTATGTATAGGAGTGCATGTGTTGTTATGGACTTCACAAATCAAATACAAAGGGCACTCATGTAAGCCTTCAAGTATCCTATTTGTTCTTCCAAAGAGCCATCTGGCTTCTCTGCTATACCCAGGTCTAGAAGAATGATTTTCCTTAAGCCCTTCCATCAGTTCCAGTGACTCTCATCCACAGATGGGTCCCTCATCTTGCCCCCAGTTTTGAGATCTCAGCTTCTTCATGAAAACCTGCAACCCTCCCTATTCTTCTATATATTCTCTTTATTCTAAACCAACATAACAACACATACCCTTCATGCTGTCAGGGAAGCCTTGCTCAGAGAAATCACACCCAGAGACTATTGTGGAATTAAGCCATGAGTTTACTGGGGGAAAGGAAAATGGGGAACAGGGAAAATGGGGAGTGGCAATGGAAGAAACTTTTAGACAAGTCATCTTCGGCTTGACGTCACTGGGTTGGGGTTTTTATCCTAGCTGTTACGTGCAATTACACAGGTCTACACTTTAAAGGGAAATTAGTTCATAAACCAAAAGTCCATTAACAAGAAGGCGCTAAGTAGGATTATTATTGGGCCATTTGCTTTTTATTACCACCTCACCAGGGGTCTCCATGTAAATTCATTCCCAAGAGTTTCCAGGGCAGGTTCCATGATCACCTTTTGGCCAGGCTTGGTATATAAACATTGATTGTTACAGTTATAACTAAAGTGTAGATATAATAAAAAGTCTAAAGATAAGTGCTGTTTCCATATTAGCAGCCTCCACATCCTCACACATGCTTTTGCTAATTATTACAATTTTCCTTCTATTTTTCCCAGGACTATTAGGATTCAGGGGGTTGGCAGAGATAGAGAAGGCCAGAAGCCAAATGTTTAGCAAGATGGTTTATTGAGTATGTGACATGGCAGGCTGGGGTCAGTGCAGACATCAGCAGCTAGGGTCAGGATAGACTGAGTTTTAAGGAGTTCTGAGACTTGGAATATGGAAGCAGTACAGGACAGGCTAAGTTTCCCCCTTGTACAGTGAGCAGGTTGGTGGTAGTACAGTTGTCATCTCCTGATCATCCCTTGAGTCTAGGGCAGCTAGGGGCAAGGGGAATTAGGGTTGATTACAAGAAAAGAGAAGTTGCTAAATTCCTGTCTACAGATAAGGATACCTGTGGAGGACATAGGCAGTCACTGGCACCAGAGACAGCAGGTTGATTGGAGATTAGGCAGTCCCTGACACCAGCAGTTACTATGGCGACTTGCTAAAACCAGGCCTGGATTTTCAGAACCAGGTCTTATGCCTAAGAAGGACCTTACTTTGTCTTGTTCTTTTTTGGTAGCCCTTTAATTTCTAAAGGCCATCTAGCCTGCAGGTCTCGTTAGGATTTTGCTCTGTGCTTGGAAGCCAAATAGAGCCAATAAAGTCCAAGAGAACCCAAATGATAGTGTCTATTTTCCTATACTATGCATCTTGATTGTGGATTCTTTTTGAAATAGGAAAACAAAGTTTATGAAAATGACAACAAGAGCCAAGACTATCTCCTATGTTTTGGGTTCACACTGAAGGTCTCTGGATAATCACCGGCAGTGCAGGCACTGAAGCTGCCTAGGAGCTTGGGCTTCAGCCCACTGTTTTTCTAGTCCTTACAATCAAGCCTTGTTCCAGATGCTGTGAAGATTTGTGAATCTTCCCCCTTACATATGAGATAAAAATGTATGTGTAATTGGTCAGGTTACTTCAGCTCTCTAGCAAGTCATTGGTCATTTACCACATGTGAAATTTGCTCAGTGTTCTTGCCAATGTTAGTGAGGAGACACTATAGACTTTCTTGGCCCTGATGCACCCGCCATCCTATGAAGGCTATGAAAATAGTTTTAGACAAGGGAGTAAGGAGTGACCAGGTGGTCCCTCAGCTGTCTCCAAAATGCATTTGAGTGGATCAGGCATTGAGCCTGTTTAAACATTTTCTAACAGTCCTGGGTTATCAGAAGCTTAAAATGGTTGTTACTATGCTGGAATCCTGCTGTGTGTCAGCTCCCTCCTCAGTCTCCCTGGGAAATCTCTTTTTGCCTTTCCAGCTTCTAAAGTCTATTCTCCTTTTTGGGTCATTTCCCCCATCACCTGTGCTTTTTCTTTCTTGATCCCATGGTCACATCTGCTCCTTTTCTGTTGTTTTATCTTCTTCTATCTCTTTCTCTTATACAAGAACACACAGGAAATCCAGAGTAGTCTTTCCATATCCCCACTTATAACTTCATCATACCTGCATATTGACTTAACCAGGATATAGAACAGTCACAGGTTCCATGGATAAAACTCAGGATATAATTAGGGAGTGATGATAATCCCCACCAGAATATTCAAAACACTTCAAAATTGATGGCAGACTCAATGTTGGAAAATTTTAGTTTAAGGTAGCAGCTAATAAATATAGTAATCAATGTATGTAAAAGGCTATTGTTTCTGGAACTGAAGGTGTGACCCACTTTGACTCCAGGGGACCATTAGCAGTTCCACCTTTGTGCCTCAGTAGGACTGCAATCAGGATGGAATCTGAGCCATTGTACTCTAAGGTGAGAAGACTTATATCCAGGACACAAAGATCTCCACACAGGACACAAAGAAAGAATGCTGCAGCTTTTATCTCATTAACTTTATCCCTGAATTCCAAACCCCTTACCTATACATTTCATCTCCTTATAAAAAGGGCCCATTTATAATGGAACATGAGACAGCCTATTAGGGTGCAAACCCTCTGTCTTCTCAGATCACCGACCACCTGAATGAAGTGTCCATAAAGATTCAGTCTCTGTCTCTGCCTATTGGGTCTGGTAGGTAACAGCATGAACACTGGCTTTTCCAG